>CM024757.1:35100587-35402393 GCA_014218235.1 Colocasia esculenta | reverse complement strand
TCTGACCATGATATTCCAACCCTTGGTGTTTGAGAGTGTGCCCTTCTTGATAGCTGCCACTGATGGAGATATGATTGGCGGCTACTTGAAAATGTGTAAGCCCAGGAAAGTTCACATCAAGGACTAAGATAATGGGCATGTTGGATGCCCAGACTGATGGCACTACTTTCTCGATGGCTCCTGTGTGAGAAGTTGCTGCACTTTTAACTTTGACTATACGACCCTGAATGGAAATTTCAAGCATTGATGAGCTGTAGAAGGGACTGCCCCTAATGCCTCAATCCATGGGCGCCCCAGAATAGCTTTGTGTAGGATCGAATAGGTGATGGATCAGATCTAGAAGGGGGTTGAATAGATCTGACACCAATTACTGCGAAGCTTAAGCATTTAAATTAACTTCGAATTAGAGATCAATTCAGACAAAACAATTTACTGATCTAAAGTGTGGGTGTGTGTAGACGATGTGTGAAGCAATTAACACTTAGTGTGAAAGCGAAATCCTATGCAAGCATCTAGCGCAGACAAGCAGATCAAACCATTGCACAAAGGATTTTTAGGTGGTTTGGAAATCACACCAAAGATTCCTACATCCACCCCTCACACAGTGAGGCTCCACTACTCAAAAGAGTACAACTCACACCGGAGAACGACGACTCCAAACACCCTCGAGCACGACAGCTCAACACACAACCTTGAGTTCAACAACTCACAAACTAAGCACGACGGCTCAAACAACAACCAGAGCACGACGACTCCAAATTGAACACGACGGCTCAAACCCCACAATGAGTGCATGACTCACAAACCAGAGCTCGTGGCTCTGATACAAAAGCTAGATCAAAGACACAAAAATCAGATCCTCTGGCAATGATCTGATTCAAGAAAGATTCGTACACAGAAATTGTGCAGAACTTCATGCACCAATCTCATAGACGAAATAAGGAGAACAAACTCAGAAGTGAGAGAATGGTGTAGAATGAGTGTTCTTCGATGAAGATTTCTTAGAGAAGGTTGAATTGAAGAGGCTTGAAGATGCTCCCAGTCAATTGGCGATGCTCTACTTCAATAGCTTCTGAATCGCCAGAAATTTCTCTTCAATTGTTGTCTTCTGCTAAATCTGCTCCCTTGCTCTGAACTTCAAGCCCTCTCCAGAGATTGGCCTTCACTCCCTTGTACTTTCTTGAAAAGATGGATCACAGCTTCTGGAGATGACAAGAACTGGAGAGATCCCTTTTTGCTACCAAAAGTTTTTCTGGGAGTTATATGGGCTGGCTTGCTTTGGGGTACAAGGAGCATGAGTATTATAGCCCCATAGGTCCATAAAGTGCCTTGGGGTGCATGGGCATGGAAATCTAGGTCAAATCCCTTGATTCCCAAGCAGCCACGTGTCCAGACAAATTCACGTTTTTGAGTTTCAGTCGAAGTGTGTCGACACACAGGCAGACTGTGTCGACACCACAGGCAGACTATGTCGACACCATAGGCAACTGCTGTAAAACAGGCTTCTAGGACAGTGAACTAGTGTCGACACATAGGTGGACTGTGTCGACACCACTGGTAGACTGTGTCGACACACAGGTAGACTGTGTCGACACCACTGGCTACTGCTTCAGAACAGGCTTCTGGGACAGTGAACTAGTGTCGACACTGTAGCATATCGACTGTTTGGATCATCTTATATTCGTTGTGGTGGCCAGTGTGTGGCCCACATTGTGAGTAGCAGGTGCTTTCACAGGTTTCCGGGGCGTTGTGGGCCGGCTGGTTGGCCCAAAACGTAGGTTTGTTCTCTGTCCCTCAATGCGACCGAGTGGCTCGTCGCGTTCTCATCGCGACACTCGGGGACGTCGCGTTCAGGTTGCCGCTATTTTGGCTCGTCGTCTACATGCGCGCCGCGTGTTACGCGCTAGACGGGTGTGCTAACGTCGACAGGTGGATCGCGACTGGTAGCCGCGTTGCGATCAGGTCGCGACATGTCGCGTTCCCAACCAAGCTATGTTTTTTAAGAAACCCTGGCAGAACAAAGCTTTCACAGCTCTGCTCGCTAGGGGAGGTTTTGCTCGTGGGGTTTTGGGCGATTCGAGCTCGTGGAACTTGTTGGACGTGTTCTCGCCGCAAGGATCGGTGTGGAGCGGGGAGAACGCCGGCTATCGCCAGTTAGGTGTTCTTCATCAAAGTAGGGAGATTTTGCCCTTTTTCTTCGTGGAATCGTTGTGTGTGTCGTGTGATGTGTTTACTGCTTTAAGAACCTAGATGTCATGCTAGGACATCACAAAGAGCATGAAAATGGATTAGACCCATGTATGGTAGGTTTTTAGGTTTTTTAGGGTTTTCTGGTGAGGGGACCCGGATAGGGTTTTTCACCTGCAAAGGCGACGTCTCCCTCCCCTGTCGCAATCTGATCGCGACGGATGATACGTCGCATTAGCTCTTTTGATGGCGACTGGTCGGGGCGTCGCTATCTGAATGCGACCTGAGCCTCTGTCGCGATCGCAGCCGAGTGTTGTTATTTGCGTACAATTGTTAATGTATGTGTCCGTTACTGTTTAATCGATGCATGGCATGGTTAACTGGTGTGTGTGGAAATGGTTAGTGGTTCTTTGGCACCTGTTGTGCTCCTTGGGAGTGCGGTTCATGTGGTGAGCTACAAGCTCATGTGGTAGTGTGCGTAACTGGTTTCAGTGACCTGTATGTGTTCACATGGTTTACATAACGTGCACAAGTTTCCGTGTGCATGGCAGGTAGTGTTACGCCTTCCGCGGTTACCTCTTCAGTTGGGAGCCCCAGGTTCCGAGGTGAGCCAGGCACGTGGGTGTGCTCGGGGTTTGTCCCAGTACAGTGGTACTGGTAGGGTCTTGTCGTCTTCCTGAACACCCTCACTCTCGGGGAGAGTTGCCGTCCGGTTGAGGGAAAGACGGTAGTGGGATAGTGACTTGTGAGAGTTTGTGTTTAGTCACTTGTAGCGCGCTCGCAGTTGGGGGGACGAACACTAGTAGACGTACTGGACCCTAGCTAGTCCTCTTTCTAGTGCCTCACTTTAGGGAGCTTAGGCTGGAGTCCTAAGGTGACAGGCATACTATGAATTACTTTTTTAGCGTTGAATTTCGTACATATAGTTGATTTTAAACAACCATTGTCTATAAATGATGTTCATTTTATTTTAATTGTCATTTCATCCATAAATAAAATTTTGAGCATTTCAGTTAAGATTTTGGGTAGATCACATAGTTAGATCTTCATTTAATAAAGTCAAATACTTTTTAAATAGTTTGACTAATAAAATATTTTCTCATTTACATTGTATATAATAAATCATTTTCTTAAGTCCTCTTTTGTAAATATTAGTTCATAGATAAATCAAATTTAAATCTTAGTTAAATAAATAAAAGTATTTGCTTAAATACCATACCCTTTCATCACCATTTATCCATTACACCAATCTCTCATCCAACCTTGCCACATACCCCAACCCATTAAATAAATAAAAAATTTTAGCACTCCTCTTTTAATCACATAATGCCACAACCCCCATACCCATTTAACCATTTTTTTAACCATTTTTCTCATTTTATCCACAGAAGGGAGAAGCTTCTTGAAGCAGCAGAGCTGCTGGGTGCGGCTGGCCAGGCGACGGGGCTATGGCTTGGGCATGGCGGCTGGGCGGGAACCAGGAAGCAGGCCTCTGGCGGCGCTGGCGATGGAGGCGGCTGGAGATGGCGGAGCCCTGGCCGGTTGTGCAGGGCCAGATCTGGGTGCAGAGGAGCTGCTGCGATTTGGGGCGGAGCTGTGTGAAGCCCCCGTGTGGAGCGGACGCAGAGGATGGAGCTCGGGTGTACGGCCCGTGCGCGGCAGTGGAGATGTGAGCAGCGGCCAAGCGTATGATGGTGCTATGCTGCTGGGCGATGGCGGATCCCCTGCGCATCCGATGGATCCGGCTGATGCGGCCTGATCTGGGCATGGCGCTTCTGGTGTGGGCCGGGCCTGATGGAGGTGTGAGATGGCGCCAGAAGGAGCTGAAGCCCCGATGGTGGCTGTGTGCTGGCTAGATGGCGGAAGGAGATGGGAGCGCAGGTGCTGGGCCCTGGCGCGATGCTGAACCAGGAGCGGCTGCGGCGGTGTGTGCGGATGGGCCAGATGTGCTGAGCTGGAGATCCTGCCGACGTGGCGATCCTGGTGCACACTGGAGAGGAAGCAAGAAGACCCGGAAGCCTATATAAAGGGACCCCAAAGGTCCTCCGAGGGGGTTCTCAGGTTGGCAAGTAGGAATTTCTGAGGATTTCTTTTAGTCTCTAATTTCTTCTGTACTCTTTTGTTTGAGCAGAGCAGTGAGGGATACGAGTGGAGATGTTTTGTTAGGATTTTTTTTTCTTCTTTCTTATGTAATCAGAGCAAAGAAGGATTTGTGCTACTGTTCTTGCCAGTTCAAGTTTTTGTTTAGAGAATTTGTGGTTCTTGCTGTTCTTACCATTTCTTTCCAGTTTTCTGTAAGGTGTTCGTCAGTTTAGAATTTTTGGAGATTTGTTTTCCTGTATTCAGAATTTGGAGGGGATTCTAGTTTAGCATTTTGCATTCCATTTTTTTTTTTTGGTCTTCTTCGTTTCTTCTGTCAGATGATTGTGTTGGAGAGTTTGATCCATGAGATTGTTCAATTCTTTGCAATTAATCATCTATTTCTTCTGTGACTTTTCTTATCTGTAAGCGTTTGGAGGGGTTTGAGCATTTGAGGGGATACGAGATGGAGAGGGTGACTGCAATCCTGTTTAGGGATTTATTTCTTTCTTCTATAAGTGTCATCCGATCCAGTAGACATTGTTCTTTCCATTTTTTTTTGTGTTAAATTTTCATTTCTTCTGTTTCGGAGGGCCCAGGGGAGGAATCGAGGACTTCTTACCCATTTTGTTCTTGGCTTGTTCTGAGATTGAGTGCTGCTGCTGTGAGGATTGGAGTCTTGCTATTGGAAGTTACATCTGCTGTGATGGTTCTGCAATGTTGAGAGCAGGGGTTCGGCATCCAGGGGTTCGATTACAGGGAGTTTCAGGTTCTGCAAAATTTTATGGGTTTCCTTCTTCTTTCTGCAAGGGGAATTCCAGGGAGTTGTTCTTGTTTCTTCGGTGTTTAAAGGTTGCTCAGGAGAGGGAGTTTGTGATTTTTCCGGGAATTGTTCTTTGCTATTTGATGGATTTTGGCTACTGTTAAAGGGGCAATCTATTTCCAGTTTTATTATGTTTAGTTAGATTAATTCGGTGGCAGTTGCTTCTTAAATTTCTTCTGCAGTTTTTGTCTATTCTTCTGTGTTTAAGTGGTTTGATCCAGGAGGTAATCTTGAATTCACGAGGGATTTAGGAGTTCCTTAGTGTTATTATTCTTGCTCTTATTCATGTTCTCAGTAATGGCAGTGAAGGTTTGGTTCAGCAATTAATTTCTGTTCTGATTTTCTGTTCGAATCTTAAACTTTGAGAGTAGTGATCCGGTGTTTGTGGAGAGTTATGACTGTTCATCCCCTGAGCTATAGGGGTACATGGCTACATTGGTTTGATAATGTCCTTTGAGATTTCTTGCTCTGTCACCTTCTCATTTCCTTAAATTTTAAATCATTTTAGAATTAGAGTTGCATTGTTGTGCAATCTTAGTTTAATTTCTATTTCAGATTTTTGTCTACTTCTTTGATCCCTCGAGCTGTGAGGGTACAGTGATATCATATCTTTTCCTTTATCAATTCCGCATGTTCTTTCATTAAGTTTGATCTGTCAAGAATGTGCGGAGTTGATCGGTGTTGTTTACACATTCACTTTAAACGCATTGTCGATAGAGATTTCAAGTCAAAGTAGTTTAATTCAAATTCTATTCTGCCTCTCCGTGGATATGACCTGTTCTCACCATTGTGCTAGTTCCTTTTTGTGATTTTAATTCTGTGAGACAGTTTAGAGGAGGTGAGCTTGTTGCTATGTGCAAGGAACTCTAGACAACGGAATTGCACAATCAACAATGCGCGCGCATCATCTTGGCGCCGTTGCCGGGGAGGCATTAGAGTTTGATTTAGATTTGCTTTAATTTGATTTCATTTACCTTGAGATTTCATTTGACTTGTTATTGGGCTTTCATTTCAGATTTGCACACTTGGAGTGGGACTTGGAGATTTGAAGTTGGAGATTTGAAGCCCATTGGAGGAGAAGCTTGCTGAAATTTTTTTAATTGCTTTTAATTCCGAATTTTAGATAGAAAGAGCGTGAGTGAACTTTGTAGTGAGGCTTTCATGTACTCTCTGTGCATGTACAGAGATTTCCTTCTCGTTGGCATGTAATAATTGGCCTCTTTGTGGTTTGATTGGTTTGGCATTAGTCTATAGTACCACTTTATATTTTCTTACTTTCATTTATTCAGTTTAAAAATCAAATAAAAATTAAAAACTTCTAAAATCTAAAAAAATTTCTCAAATCGCTCTTTCATGTTAGCCGTTTGTTTGTAATTAAAATTTCATCTCTCAAGATTAGGATCCCATGTTTTAGGACATTCATCACTTTAATTGACATTTGAATTCAATTTTGTTCTTTGCATTGAAGAGAGCGGGGGAAAGGTAAGATTTCTCTCTCTCGTTTCATGCATTAGACTTAGCATTAGATAATCTCTTGTTTGAAATTTGATCTGTGCACTTCACATTTGTAATTGAGACTGCTTAAGGGCTTAACCCATTAGATAAAAAGATAAGGTGAGGGATTTCATCACCCTTTCCTTTGCCCAAAAATCACAAAAAAATTCACATTCTTGCATTGTCCTAAACTTTCAATAAAAATCAGTAGACTTGGCCCTAGGGTTCATCATTAGATTTGTTCTTTCTTAATTCTAAAACTTCTCTTTAAGTCTGGTGTCTAGGATTAGAGGTTAAAAAGCTTACGCTTAAGTGAGCTAGAGGTTATTTAATTGGGTCCTTGCGAAAGCAAGGGGGGCCTCCCTCTACTCCACCTCTTACCTGGCCAGTACAAAAAGAGTTAGAATTGGATTTAAGCAAGTATAAATCTGATTTTGAGAAAATAACATAAGTCCAAGGAACACTTAGTGTCTAGGATAATTTGATTTGAAAGTGTTTGTTTGTTTGTGTTTGTTTAAAAATTCATCAAAAATCAATAAAAATCTTAAAAATTCAAAAATCATAAATAGAGAGGCTTTTTATCTGTGCATGCTTGGTAGACGTTCCCAGAATTTAGATTTGGCCCAACCTATAGACGAGATTGAAAGATTTTTCCATAGGATGGCCAACCAAAACCAGAACCAAGTTGCTAGAAACTTAGAAGAAGCTGCACCCAGACAGATGAAGGAATACTTCATTCCTTCTGACTATCAACCTGCCACTTGCATTAGGCCGGAAATTCCGGCAAATCATTTTGAGATCAAACCTGGAACCATTCAGATGTTGCCATCCTTTTATGGCAATCCTAATGAAGACCCTTATAGGCATATAGATGAGTTCATAGAGATTTGTTCCACTGTAAGAATCCAAAATTTCACAGAAAATGCCTTAAGGTTGACCTTATTCCCATTCTCCTTAAAAGACAAGGCTAAACATTGGTTGGGAACCATAGGGAGAACTATCACAACATGGCCAGAAATGCAGCAGGAATTTTTAAAGAAATTTTACCCGATTGGCCGAACAAACACCATGAGAAGAGCAATAACTGGATTCTCCCAACACCCGGGAGAATTAATGCATGAATCATGGGAGAGATTGAAGGAGTTGCTTAGGAAATGCCCCCACCATGGTTTGTCGAGGTGGCAAATAGTTCAAGCTTTTTATGAAGGTCTGACAGAATCGAATAGGCAAATGGTTGATGCTTCGTGTGGAGGAGCATTCATGACTAAGAGTGAGGATGAGGCATATAATCTTTTTGAAACATTGAGTGAGAACTCTATCAATCATGCCTCACTCTACTCTTATGAGAGAGCGTTAGGACCTGTGAAGAAGGCAGGGATGTATGAAGTAAGAGGAAGAGGGGAACCAGACTCTAGGGTAGAAGATCTGATAGCTAGACTTGACCAAAGATTGGAGCAGAAGTTGGAACAGAAATTTGATCAATTATTATCTTTGACTGGGCAAGCCACACCCAATTTTTCTCAACAACCTGAAACTTGTGCTATGTGTGCTAGCCCAGCTCATCCCACCAGTGCTTGTCCCACTACTGCCCAATTACCCCCTTTCATTCAGGAACAAGTCCAAGCTGCTCAAGGCTTCTACAAACCCTCCTATGACCCATATTCCAACACATACAATCCTGGTTGGAGAAATCACCCAAACTTTTCATGGAAAAATCAATCTGAACAAGTTTCCCAACCTGCCTTCAAGCAATCCATGTACGGTCAATCCTATCCCAATCAAAATTCGGGATTTGGCCAATCTTCTAACTCCAAACCTCCACAATTCCAAGGAAGTCAAAATTCCAATCAATTTGCTCATACAAATTTCCAACAACCTTCATTGAATCAACCACCACCTCCTCAACCCAATTGGGATGATAAAATGAACCAACTCCAGAACATGATGGCGACTCTATGTCAAACTGTGCAAGAACAACAAACTCAAAATCAAAATTTTCAACAAAATTTTGCAAGGTTAGAGTCTCAAATTGCTGATGTATGTCAAAGGAGGGAATCCGGGCAATTGCCTAGTCAAACTATAGCAAACCCAAGGAATAACCCTCCCGGATTCTACCAGAACCAGCAATACCATCAGGGTCAGGGGTACAGACCACCACCTGCTAGACAAAATGCACCTCCACCACAGAACCCACAACAAGCTTTTGTCCAGAACATTCCTGCACCTCAAAATCAAAACCAACCTATACAACAGGATCATCCTCCTGCCCAAGCTAGGGGCCCGCAAGTAGAAAATGCAAAAACTGTGTCTACCTTAAGAAGTGGAAGAATCAGAACAAATCCTCACCCACACATGTCAAATGAGGATACGGAAAAGGAAATTGAAATTGAAATTGAAGAAGAAATTGAGGAAATTGTTGAAAAAGACAAATCCAAGGGAAAAGAGAAAATAAATGAAGAACCTCTAGACACAATCAAGAGGAATGAAGATCCAAACTGTTACATCCCAAGAGTTCCTTTTCCTGAAGCTTTAAAACCAAAATCCAAAAACAAATCCACTGGTAATGAAGAACTCTTGGAACTGTTTAAGCAAGTTCACATCAACATTCCTCTCCTTGATGCCATCAAGCATGTGCCGGCCTATGCCAAATTTCTAAAAGAAATGTGTACTCCAAAACGGAAGTGAGAAACAAAACTGAAACAATAATTCTCCCAGAAATTGTGAGTACCATTGTCTTAAACCAACTCCCTAAGAAGCTTAAAGATCCGGGCACTCCACTAATTCCTTGCACCATCGGTGGAGTCACTTTTGAGAGTGGCCTTTTAGATTTGGGAGCCAGTGTCAACCTTCTACCTTCTGCCATTTTTGAAAAATTCAAGCTAGGAGAGTTGAAACCCACTTCTGTTGTCCTCCAACTAGCCGATCGATCTGTTACCACTCCTAAAGGCTTAGTTGAGGACGTGATTGTAAAAATCAATGATTGTTACTTCCCTGCCGATTTCATCATTTTGGACATGAACACTCCCCAAGATTTGACTCAGTCCACCATTATCCTTGGTAGACCTTTTTTGGCCACAGCTAGAGCCAATATTAACTGTGCTACCGGGATGATGGATATATCATTTGGAGATAGGCGGGTTAGTATCAACATTTTCAGGGCATCTAGCATCATGATGAAGGAGAAAGTTGTCTAGTGGTAGACACCTTGGAAGAGTCTTGTGTGGAAGAAGCAATAGACCAACCCTGTGCTCTAGGGTTTGAGGGAGAGGAAGGACAATTTAATTCCATATTTCAAGATAATGATCCATCAATTCCATTTGAGTGTCCTCCTAAGGTTGAGCTAAAACCACTCCCTGCAAATTTAAAGTACATCTTTTTAGGAGAGAATGAGACATGGCCCATCATAATCGCTAGTGATCTTGAGGAAGGGCAGGAAAGGAAATTGATTGATGTTTTGAAGAGTCATAGGAGAGCTATAGGTTGGACAATAGATGATCTGAGAGGGATAAGTCCTTCAGTTTGCACTCATCGCATTTACTTAGAAGAGAATGCCAAAAGTTCAATCGAGATGCAAAGAAGACTAAATCCCAACATGAAAGAAGTTGTTAAGAAGGAAATTGTCAAATGGTTGGATGCAGAATTTATTTATCCCATCTCTGATAGCCAGTGGGTTAGTCCAACTCAAGTTGTGCCTAAAAAGTCTGGACTAACCGTGATTCAAACTGAAAAGGGTGAGCTCATTCCCACTAGGCTGGCTACAGGATGGAGAGTGTGCATTGACTATCGTAAACTGAATGCAATGACCAAGAAAGACCATTTCCCCTTACCTTTCATTGACCAAATCTTAGAGAAACTGGCAGGCCAAAAATTCTTTTGTTTCCTTGATGGATACTCAGGGTATAACCAAGTGGCTATTCACCCTGATGACCAAGAAAAGACCACTTTCACATGTCCATTTGGAACCTTTGCCTTTAGACGCATGCCATTCGGGCTGTGCAATGCCCCTGCAACTTTTCAACGTTGCATGTTGTCTATTTTCTCAGACATGGTTGGGGATTACTTAGAAGTCTTCATGGACGATTTCTCTGTGTTTGGAAATGACTTTGATTCGTGCCTCGACCATTTGACTGAAGTGCTCAAAAGATGCATTAATGCCAATCTTGTCTTAAGTTGGGAAAAGAGCCACTTTATGGTTAAGGAGGGAATTGTCTTAGGGCATATTGTCTCAGGGAGAGGGATAGAGGTAGATAAAGCCAAGGTGAATCTCATTTCCGAATTGCCTCCTCCCAACTCTGTCAAACAAATTCGATCCTTCCTTGGTCATGCTGGATTTTATAGGAGGTTCATCAAAGACTTTTCCAAAATTGCAAGGCCATTGACTTCTTTGTTGAAAGACACTCCTTTCATTTTTGATGAAGCTTGTCATAAAGCCTTTGAGGAATTAAAAGACATTTTGACCAGAGCTCCAATTCTACAATCTCCAGATTGGTCATTACCATTTGAGATAATGTGCGATGCTTCAGATTATGCAGTAGGTGCCATTTTGGGCCAGAAAACTGATAAAGGATCTGTGGTGATTTATTATGCAAGCAGAACATTGAATGATGCTCAGATTCGATACACAACCACTGAAAAAGAGCTCCTAGCTGTTGTTTTTGCCTTAGAGAAATTCAGATCTTATCTCTTAGGAGCCAAAATCATTGTTTTCACTGACCATGCTGCCTTGAGGCATTTGCTTGCCAAAAAGGATGCCAAGCCTAGATTGATCAGATGGATTCTATTGTTACAAGAGTTTGATTTGGAAATTCATGATAAGAAAGGATCAAGAATGTGGTAGCTGACCACTTGTCTAGAATAGTTGCCCCGGACTCTATGCCCATTAGAGATGCTTTCCCGGATGAGCACATTTTAGCTGTCTCCAACATTTTATCTCCATGGTACGCACACATTGTGAACTACAAAGTCATTGGACGAGTACCTGGGATTGGACAAAAATGAGAGAGAGAGATTCTTTGCTAGAGACAAGTACTTTATTTGGGAGGACCCGGAGCTATTTTTCATAGGACCAGACCAAGTGATAAGAAGATGTGTCCCTGAGAGTGAGCACCAAAGTGTCCTCAAGTTTTGTCATTCTCTCGCCTGTGGAGGACACTTTTCAGGAAAGAAGACCGCTGCTAAGGTCTTAGACTCTGGTTTCTACTGGCCCACATTGTTTAAGGATGCTCATCAATTTTGTAAGGCTTGTCCTAGATGTCAAACCATGGGAAATATTTCTAAGAGGGACATGATGCCTCTTAACCCCATTTTGGTTGTAGAGATTTTTGATGTTTGGGGGATAGATTTTATGGGACCTTTTCCACCATCCTTTGGATACACATACATTCTAGTCGCTGTTGACTATGTGTCCAAATGGATAGAAGCCATAGCCACGAAGACCAATGATCATAAGGTGGTTATCAAATTTGTTCAGAAAAACATCTTTTCTAGATTTGGGTGGCCCAAAGCAATCATTAGTGATGGAGGACCTCATTTCATTAACACCCAATTCAGGACCCTCCTAAGGAAGTATGGGATCACCCATAAGCTAGCAACACCTTACCATCCCCAAACTAGTGGCCAAGTGGAAGTATCCAACAGGGAGATTAAAAACATTCTTCAAAAGTCGGTTAGGCCTGATAGGAAAGACTGGTCAGAAAGGTTAGATGATGCATTGTGGGCCTACCGAACTGCTTTCAAAACTCCCATTGGAATGTCCCCTTACCGGCTTGTCTTTGGAAAATCATGTCATTTGCCGGTCGAACTTGAGCATAGAGCCTATTGGGCTATTAAACAAGTCAATCTTGACTTAGCCCAAGCTGGTCAACAAAGGACCCTTCATCTGAATGAGCTAGAAGAGCTCAGAAATGAGGCCTACGAAAGTTCTAAGATCTATAAAGCCAAGGCCAAAGCATTCCATGATAAAAACATTCATAGAAAAACTTTTCAAGTGCATGATAAAGTCTGGCTATTTAATTCTCGGCTTCGTCTTTTTCCGGGAAAATTGAAGTCCCGGTGGGATGGGCCTTACATGGTTGTCAAAGTCTATGACAATGGCGCTGTCGTTATTCTTGATCCTAAAACTGGACAATCGTCCACTGTTAATGGGCAGAGGTTAAAGCATTTTTTTGAAAACCCGCCTTCCTTGAAAGTTGAGTCTACCAAGCTAGATGAGCCAAGTGAAGCCTAATTGCGTCTGGCTGAAGACGATAAACTTAGCGCTTCTTGGGAGGCAACCCAAGTGTACAGATTTCCTTCATCAGGTAATTTTCTGTCTTACTTTCTGTTCCTGTGAATAAGTAGGGGGGAGAGGTAGAATAAAGCATGCATTCATAGTCTCCACCCCATCCATGCTTCATTTCATTTTCTTAGCTTGTACATAGAAAAATAAAAATTTCACAATGTTTCATCTTTAAATAAATCTTTGAATAAAAATGCTTGTCATTTCACAGACTATGTGTCTGATCTTTAACCATTAAAATTTTGTGGTTGTCACACTCCTTTGCAAGTATCCATGTTAGGTAGCCTCTAGTAAAGGATTACATGTACCTCTTGTCTACCTTATGTAAGGATTTATGGCAGGAAGTTTCATACACACACTACACAGCCACTTAGATTAGCTGAACCCGAATGTAGCAATTTTGTCAAGGCTAGTAGGAGAGAGGTGATTGGTTTTCTCCCCTCCCCTTAAGTGAATTGTGAAGGAAGTGAAGGTATGTGATCAAGGAACTTGACTGTTCATTCTTCCTTAAAGAGGAAAAGAAAAGAAAAGCAAAAGCAAAAAGCAAAAGAAAAATATATCCATGAAAAATGCCCCGGATCTGAGTAAAGTTGGACTCGCTACTCTTGAAAAGTGATGGGTTGTGCAGCATTATGGATGAAAAGAAAAAAATCTGAGCGCACAAAGTGCAAATAAAGGGACAAAAGTCTCCAAACTCAGAGAAATAATCCTCAAGGAAGATGAGCAGAATGGAACTGAGAGAAACAACCCGATCTGACTGAGCAAGGATCTTATTGCACAATTCTTTTCTTTTCCCTCGAATTAATCTAATCTCAATTACTAGCTGAGGCAGAGGAGCTTCAGAAGGGCTGATGTGAACTCTTAAGTGAGCTACCTTTTGTGCACAAATTTCTTGCCATAAGCCTTTACAATTAGGAAAGACATGTATCCACATTAATCTTTTACATGATGGTTGTTTAGCATGAGACATTGTATCTTCTGGTCCTACATTTGGAGTAATTTTCATTGCTAAGGGACTAGCAATGTTCAAGTAGGGGGGAGTGATAATTACTTAATTTTTAGCGTTGAATTTCGTACATATAGTTGATTTTAAACAACCATTGTCTATAAATGATGTTCATTTTATTTTAATTGTCATTTCATCCATAAATAAAATTTTGAGCATTTCAGTTAAGATTTTGGGTAGATCACATAGTTAGATCTTCATTTAATAAAGTCAAATACTTTTTAAATAGTTTGACTAATAAAAATATTTTCTCATTTACATTGTATATAAATAAATCATTTTCTTAAGTCCTCTTTTGTAAATATTAGTTCATAGATAAATCAAATTTTAAATCTTAGTTAAATAAATAAAAGTATTTGCTTAAATACCATACCCTTTCATCACCATTGATCCATTACACCAATCTCTCATCCAACCTTGCCACATACCCCAACCCATTAAATAAATAAAAAATTTTAGCACTCCTCTTTTAATCACATAATGCCACAACCCCCATACCCATTTAACCATTTTTTTAACCATTTTTCTCATTTTATCCACAGAAGGGGAGAAGCTTCTTGAAGCAGCAGAGCTGCTGGGTGCGGCTGGCCAGGCGACGGGGCTATGGCTTGGGCATGGCGGCTGGGCGGGAACCAGGAAGCAGACCTCTGGCGGCGCTGGCGATGGAGGCGGCTGGAGATGGCGGAGCCCTGGCCGGTTGTGCAGGGCCAGATCTGGGTGCAGAGGAGCTGCTGCGATTTGGGGCGGAGCTATGTGAAGCCCCCGTGTGGAGCGGACGCAGAGGATGGAGCTCGGGTGTACGGCCCGTGCGCGGCAGTGGAGATGTGAGCAGCGGCCAAGCGTATGATGGTGCTATGCTGCTGGGCGATGGCGGATCCCCTGCGCATCCGATGGATCCAGCTGATGCGGCCTGATCTGGGCATGGCGCTTCTGGTGTGGGCCGGGCCTGATGGAGGTGTGAGATGGCGCCAGAAGGAGCTGAAGCCCCGATGGTGGCTGTGTGCTGGCTAGATGGCGGGAAGGAGATGGGAGCGCAGGTGCTGGGCCCTGGCGCGATGCTGAACCAGGAGCGGCTGCGGCGGTGTGTGCGGATGGGCCAGATGTGCTGAGCTGGAGATCCTGCCGACGTGGCGATCCTGGTGCACACTGGAGAGGAAGCAAGAAGACCCGGAAGCCTATATAAAGGGACCCCAAAGGTCCTCCGAGGGGGTTCTCAGGTTGGCAAGTAGGAATTTCTGAGGATTTCTTTTAGTCTCTAATTTCTTCTGTACTCTTTTGTTTGAGCAGAGCAGTGAGGGATACGAGTGGAGATGTTTTGTTAGGATTTTTTTTTTTCTTCTTTCTTATGTAATCAGAGCAAAGAAGGATTTGTGCTACTGTTCTTGCCAGTTCAAGTTTTTGTTTAGAGAATTTGTGGTTCTTGCTGTTCTTACCATTTCTTTCCAGTTTTCTGTAAGGTGTTCGTCAGTTTAGAATTTTTGGAGATTTGTTTTCCTGTATTCAGCATTTGGAGGGGATTCTAGTTTAGCATTTTGCATTCCAATTTTTTTTTTTGGTCTTCTTCGTTTCTTCTGTCAGATGATTGTGTTGGAGAGTTTGATCCATGAGATTGTTCAATTCTTTGCAATTAATCATCTATTTCTTCTGTGACTTTTCTTATCTGTAAGCGTTTGGAGGGGTTTAAGCATTTGAGGGGATACGAGATGGAGAGGGTGACTGCAATCCTGTTTAGGGATTTATTTCTTTCTTCTATAAGTGTCATCCGATCCAGTAGACATTGTTCTTTCCATTTTTTTTGTGTTAAATTTTCATTTCTTCTGTTTCGGAGGGCCCAGGGGAGGAATCGAGGACTTCTTACCCATTTTGTTCTTGGCTTGTTCTGAGATTGAGTGCTGCTGCTGTGAGGATTGGAGTCTTGCTATTGGAAGTTACATCTGCTGTGATGGTTCTGCAATGTTGAGAGCAGGGGTTCGGCATCCAGGGGGTTCGATTACAGGGAGTTTCAGGTTCTGCAAAATTTTATGGGTTTCCTTCTTCTTTCTGCAAGGGGAATTCCAGGGAGTTGTTCTTGTTTCTTCGGTGTTTAAAGGTTGCTCAGGAGAGGGAGTTTGTGATTTTTCCGGGAATTGTTCTTTGCTATTTGATGGATTTTGGCTACTGTTAAAGGGGCAATCTATTTCCAGTTTTATTATGTTTAGTTAGATTAATTCGGTGGCAGTTGCTTCTTAAATTTCTTCTGCAGTTTTTGTCTATTCTTCTGTGTTTAAGTGGTTTGATCCAGGAGGTAATCTTGAATTCACGAGGGATTTAGGAGTTCCTTAGTGTTATTATTCTTGCTCTTATTCATGTTCTCAGTAATGGCAGTGAAGGTTTGGTTCAGCAATTAATTTCTGTTCTGATTTTCTGTTCGAATCTTAAACTTTGAGAGTAGTGATCCGGTGTTTGTGGAGAGTTATGACTGTTCATCCCCTGAGCTATAGGGGTACATGGCTACATTGGTTTGATAATGTCCTTTGAGATTTCTTGCTCTGTCACCTTCTCATTTCCTTAAATTTTAAATCATTTTAGAATTAGAGTTGCATTGTTGTGCAATCTTAGTTTAATTTCTATTTCAGATTTTTGTCTACTTCTTTGATCCCTCGAGCTGTGAGGGTACAGTGATATCATATCTTTTCCTTTATCAATTCCGCATGTTCTTTCATTAAGTTTGATCTGTCAAGAATGTGCGGGAGTTGATCGGTGTTGTTTACACATTCACTTTAAACGCATTGTCGATAGAGATTTCAAGTCAAAGTAGTTTAATTCAAATTCTATTCTGCCTCTCCGTGGATATGACCTGTTCTCACCATTGTGCTAGTTCCTTTTTGTGATTTTAATTCTGTGAGACAGTTTAGAGGAGGTGAGCTTGTTGCTATGTGCAAGGAACTCTAGACAACGGAATTGCACAATCAACAATGCGCGCGCATCAACCTACAGGTGTGGTGGTTTGGTTGGTCTCCACAGTTCTTGTTTGGTTTAGTGGAGCGGCAACTGGACCTTTCATCGGTGGCTGTGAGGCTGAGAGGTAGACCTGTGTGTTTGTCCGGGTTGGTTGCTGGTGTCGCGAGCTAGGCCATGCGACCTGAGTTTGGCGTTTACCTACTTTAGCTCGTACACCTATTTGGGTTTTCCGTTTATTTATTTATTAACATTACTTTTGAGATCAGCAAGCGGTAAGTAAGTTACAGCTTTAATATCTTGCTTAAATAATTCTATAAATTATTATAGCGTAGCTTCCTACTTGGTTACTTGAGTTGTGGTTTGCTCAGTTTCTTTAGGGGAGTTTCCCTACTGAGCCAGTGACTAGCGACGCTCACCCGCCTACTCTTTTCAGGTGAGGGAGAGCAGGAGGCTTCCCAACTGTCTTCTAGTTCCGGGCCGCACCGTAGCGGAGAAGGGTCTGCGCCACCTCTAGCAGTGTAATTTTCAATCTTTGTACACCTCGGGGTATGCCCCAGGTTCTGTTGTACAGGTTTATGGTTTTAGTTGAGGAACTGGCTATGTAAATCTCATGTAAATATTTGTGGAATGGAAAGTTTACTTCTGTTCTGTGGTTTCCTTTATATTTCTATGGACTTGTGTGAATGATATCCCTTGCAAAGCTTCGGCTCATTCGCGGGAGGCGGAGTCGTGTCAGGCTCGTTATTAGGTTAACGAGTTTGAACGATGTGGTCCGTCACAGTTGGTATCAGAGCATAGTCCATATAAATGTTAAGGAATAGGAAATTTACATAGCCTATTCTTTACTTAAACCCACTGCTTGTAGTTGACCCTGGGTTTTTGTGTTAATAATTGTTGTGTTGTGTGGTTGGGAATTGTTTGTGCAGTAATCATAAATGGCAGATCGGAGAGATTGGGGAGGAGGTGGTGATGATCCAGAGGATCCTACCCAGAGAATGATTGAGCGGATATGGGAAAGTCTTACGGAGATCCGTATGAGGATGGATCAGCCAGGACCCGCACAGCCAGCAATACCAGTTGTTGAGGAGGCAATGCCAGCATCCTCAGTTCTACCCCAAGCAGGAGTTGAGGTACCTCCTGTAGTACCTGTGCACCCTACAGTACCAGTGAGGCCAATTACTGCAGAGGATCCCACAGCTCTTGTGGAGAGGTTTCTAAGGTTACAGCCCCCTACTTACTCAGGTGGCCCTAACCCAAATACTACGGAGCATTAGATACATGAGATCGAGAGGGTATTTGTGACTATGAGATGTCCACAGGAGGACAGAGTCATTCTTGCTATTTATCAGTTGAGGGGATTTGCTCAGGAATGGTGGAGGCTCAAGTTGCAGACTATTTTTGTAGGAAGGACAGAAGATGGAATCACTTGGCCAGAGTTTCTAACAGTTTTCAATGACACGTTCTTTCCACTACAGATCCAGCAAGCAAAGAGGGAGCAGTTTAGAACTTTACAGCAAGGAAGATTGTCTGTGTTGGAGTATCAGATGAGATTCATGGCATTGAGTAGATATGCTCCTTATGTGGTGACTGATCATGCAATAATGGTGGAGTATTTTATTAAGGGATTAAGGTCCGAGTTGTAGGATGTAGTAGCTCCACTGATGTGCAGGACAGTAGAGGAAGTGGCACAGTAGGCAGCTGTGTTAGAAAGGACTTTGCATGCTAGGCAGAGTCAGTCTCAGGTGGGAGGTTCAGGCAGTTTTCGACTTCCCCAGCAGTCGCAGGGCATTAGCAAAGGAAAAACACCCTCAGGAGCATCATCGTCAGGGATAGCAAAGTGGGGTAAGTAGATCAAGAAATTCTTTCAAGGAGGAGGACGTGGCAGAGGCAGGCAACAGGGTTTCCAGCAAGGTGGTTTTCAGCAGGGGCGTGGCTATAGGCTACCGGTTCCAGAGGAGTCCCAGCAGAGTACCGCAGGTCAGCCCGCAACTTTTCGAGAGGTCATATGTTATGCTTGTGGTCAGCCAGGACATTATGTCAGGGATTGTCCGTCTCGAGGATATGGTTATGGCAGGGGGACTCAGCAGCAGCAGCAGACATATCAACCATCAGTAGAGAGAGGCAGAGGAACCCCTTTTTAGAGAGGAGGTTGAGATAGGGTGATGGCAATCACCAAGGCGCAGGCAGAAGCATCAAATCTTATTGAAGGTATATTACCGATCTTTGATTTCTCAGCTAGAATATTAATTGATCCGGGTGCTTCTCATTCATTTATTTCCGAAGATTTCTTGGATAGTCTGGCTCATCCCATAGAAGAAAGGCAATGTGAATTGGTGGTTGAGATTCCTACCAGTGATTTTATGCTTACTTCCTGTTATTTAGATGAGGTTCCAATTGTGATTCATGGGAATCAATTGTCGGAAAAATTGTATGCTTTGTCTTTAAAAGAATATGATTTGATTCTGGGTATGGATTGGTTAGAGGCTTATGGTGCTCTAGTAGACTGTAGAAAGAAGAGGGTCAGGTTTTGTAGACCTGATGGAACAGCTTTTGAATTTCAAGGTATGCCCTTCTATTCTTCTAAGTTTATCATTTCTGCGCTCAAAGCTAGAAGATTAATTAATGCAGGATGTGTAGCGTATCTTGCTTCTGTGAGTTTGGTTGAGTCTCATAAATCTATAGAGACTGTGCCAGTGATTAGAGAATTTATAGATGTATTTCCAGAAAGGTTGCCGGGGCTAGCGCCGCGCAGAGAGGTAGATTTCACTATTGAATTAGAACCAGGCAGTACGCCAATCTCAAAGGCACCGTACAAGATGGCATCAGTAGAATTGAGAGAATTAAAGAAGTAGTTACAAGAGCTATTAGAAAAAGGTTTTATCAGACCAAGTCACTCACCATGGGGTGCACCAGTGCTATTTGTTAAAAAGAAGGATGGTAGTCTGAGGATGTGTATAGATTACCGACAGTTGAATAAGGTTACCATCAAGAACAAGTATCCGCTCCCAAGAATAGATGATTTGTTTGATCAGCTTCAGTCAGCAAAGGTGTTCTCCAAGATTGATTTGAGGTCAGGATATCATCAGTTGAGAATAAAGGAAGAAGATATTGAAAAGTCAGGGACATTATGAATTTATAGTAATGCCATTTGGATTGACCAATGCGCCAGCAGCATTTATGAACTTGATGAACAGGATATTTCATCCGTATCTGGATCAATTTATAGTAGTTTTTATCGATGATATCTTGATATATTCAGCATCAGAAGAAGAGCATGTAGCCCATTTAAGAGTTACATTGCAAGCATTGAGAGAACATCAATTGTATGCTAAGTTCAGTAAGTGTGAATTCTGGCTGAAAGAAATACAGTTTTTGGGTCATGTGATTTCTGGTGAAGGAGTTGCAGTGGATCCAACAAAAGTGGAAGCAGTGTTGAAGTGGGCAGAGCCAAAAATAGTGTCAGAGATCAGAAGCTTTTTGGGTCTTACAAGTTATTATAGAAGATTTATTCATGATTTCTCTAAAATAGCAGCCCCAATGACCAAGTTGACTAGGAAAGGAGTTTCTTTCGTGTGGTCTTCTGATTGTAGGCGCAGCTTTACTGAATTGAAAAAGAGGCTTACTACAGTACCAATATTAGAAATTCCTTCAGGAAGTGGTGGTTTTGTAATATATACAGATGCATCCAGAAGAGGATTAGGGGCAGTATTAATGCAGCATGGAAAAGTGGTTGCTTATGCTTCCAGGCAATTAATGAAACATGAAGAGAATTACCTGACTCATGATTTGGAAGTGGCAGCTGTAGTGTTTGCTTTAAAAATTTGGAGGCATTATTTATATGGACAAAGATTTGAAATATTCACAGATCATAAGAGCTTGAAATATATATTTTCACGGAAAGATTTGAATTTAAGGCAACGTAGATGGATGGAATATTTGAAAGACTATGACTTCAGTTTGGGATATCATTCGGGTAAAGCAAATGTTGTGGCAGATGCATTAAGCAGAAAAGCTGTTATGAATCAACTTATGATCAGAGAATGGAAATTATGTGAAGAGATAACAGATAATTCCTTATATGTGCCAAATAGTCAGTAGAGAGCAGTGTTGGCAAACAGTGCAGTTGAACCTTCTCTTTACAGACAGATAGTTGAAGCCCAGAAAGCAGATGAGAACTTGGCTGATATTTTAAGAATGGAGGAGGTAACTTTGGGCCATGATAATGTAGTCAGATTAAAAGGCCGAGTATATGTTCCAGCTGATACAGGAACTAGACAGAAAGTGTTAGAGGATGCCCACGGGTCAAGATATACTATTCATCCAGGCAGTACTAAGATGTATCAGGGAATGAAGGGTTTTTATTGGTGGCCAAACATGAAAAGAGAAATTGTAGAATTTATAGCAAGATGTGATGTCTGTCAGCAAGTAAAAGCAGAACATCAACGACCAGGAGGTTTGTTGCAACCTTTGCCCATACCGCAGTGGAAATGGGATGATATAGCTATGGATTTTATAGTGGGTTTGCCCAGCTCAGCAGGTCATAATGGCATTTGGGTTTTTGTTGATAGACTGACTAAAGTTTGTAGATTGTTACCGGTTAATATGTCATGGTCAGTAGATAGGTTAGCCAAGTTATATGTGGAAAGAATAATACCATTACATGGAATTCCAGTTACTATTGTTTCAGATCGAGATCCAAGATTCACCTCAAGTTTTTAGAGAAGTTTGTAAAGGGTAATTGGTACAAAGTTAAGATATAGTTCAGCATACCACCCGCAGACAGATGGACAAACAGAAAGGACCATCTAGACAATAGAAGATATGTTAAGGGCCTGTTGCTTGGTTTGGGGAGGAATATGGGAACGTCATTTGAGTATGGTTGATTTTGCATATAATAACAGTTATCAAACAAGTATCGGAATGGCACCTTATGAGGCATTATATGGCAGACCATGTGATAACCCACGAATGCATCGTTTTAACACGTGACTAACAATCTCAAAAGTATCGGCCTACACTAATTATTTTGACAATAGTTAAGTGGTGAGAGCCGAGTCGAATCCACGGGGAAAAAGATTTTAGAGTTGAAAACCTTGAGTTTTTGTGTAGGAAAATAACGTGGTGATATTAAAATTAATTTGCACTAAATAAAACTAAACTAATTAAACTAAGTAAATAAAGAGAGAGATAATGAGGGAATGAGATAACATGAGACATGATTTAACATTACAATCTACTAAACAGTAAAAATGTTTAATAAAGAAATAATTTATACCAACCAACAGACGTCAACAATTACACCAAGGAAAGGTAGAAAATAGATAGAAAAAGGAGAGAGAACAAGAGAGAGACTAGAAGAGAGAAGAGAGAGAGCAATAGAGAGAAAGAAGAGAGAGAGGGAAGACAGACGAGAGAGAAAAGAGAGAGAGGAGGGAGAGAGTGCAAATAGAAGAGAGAGAGGAAGCGGGACAGAAGAGAGAGATGAAAGAGAGAGATGAGAGAGGCGCGCGAGAGAGAGAGAGGAGAGAGAGAGGGCGACGCGGCCCTTCACGTTGCATGCAAACGCATGCAACGAGAAGGGGGAGGCGGCAGGCGCGGGGTCTCGTGCGCAGGCGGTCGGGCGGGCGCGGGCGGCAGGGCACGGGCGGGCGGCCGGGCGGCAGGCACACGGGGCGGGCCCACGGAGTGCGCGTGCGCGCTGGGCGTGCGTGGCGCTGGCGGGCGGCTGCGCTGCTGCTGCTTCTGCTTCTGTTCTTCCGAGAAGAGAGACCGGGAGCAAGAGAGGGAGAAGAAGAAAGAGAAAGAAGAAGGGAAAGAGAAAGAGGAGGAAGGAGATGCGCAGGAGTGAGGGAGAGAGAGAAAGTAAAAAGAATAATCCCCTGAGAGAGAGGAAGGAGGTTTATAAAGTGTTAAAGAAAAGAGAGGAAGGGGGAGAGATTAAAGGAAAGAAAATTTTAGAAAATGGGAGAGGAGATTATAAAAATGAGGAAGAGTTTTAAAAAGAAAGAGAGAGAGGGAATATTTAAAAATTAGAATATCTCATTATTCTCTCTTTATCCAATTAAATCCATTGGCCCATTTGACACTTCATTTCTTGGCCCATTAATTCTGCAAACACAACACAATAGAGATTTAATCAATTATCATTTTTGTAATAAAGTGACAATGAATTTGTGTGAAATGAAGGACCATAAGATAATAAAATAACATGATTATCATCCATAATAGCGCAATTATCACACCCCCCAACTTACTCATTGCTAGTCCCTTAGCAATGCACACAAGTGAATAATTGAGACAAACAAGAGTTCAAAACATCATACTTCATGACAAGAAAATAAGAATGAGAATGCTTGATCATAAATATTTCAAGTTCCAGTCGAGAGTGTCAAAGGCAAATATGTCAGTTCATGTCATTAGAAAGTTCCTCAAGGTACACACAAAATTTCATGACCTTTTTATTCAATGTTTGAGCATCAAAAAGAGAATGCATGGGATTTTTACCTATCACTCAATGATGATATCAACTCTACACTCCTTAAATTCGATCCTCGGATTACAGGTAGCTTCCACTCTGCCTAGTTATTTTTTTTTTCATGTTGTTTGCTCTTTTTTTTTTTTAGGTACATGATGTTGCACCTCCCTTCACGTTTTGACATGAGCCTCAACTCTTGCCTTAGGAGCAGCAGGCCCGGTTACTAAGATCTGAGATATTTTCCTTTTTTTTTTTTCACTATTGCTCACATTTTCACATTTATTTGTAGGCAGGTAGCTTTTTCCCCACGATTGGTCTTCAATAAGAGTGTAGAATATCAATCAATCAGCCTGAATGTTACGTAAAACTCTCATCATCCATTTGAATAGCTCCTAATAATACTTTTCTATGTTGATGAAATTTCAAATGTATTTTGAGGAAGATGCTAAAAACATAACTAGTTAACTCACCCCTTCAACTCACCACCTTCACAAGTACACACTATGAGTCAATGCTAGAAAAAAAAAAAATTCTTGCTTGAAATACGAAACATGAAGCACAATGTTAGGGACAAAAATTTGAAATACAATTTATCTCTCCCCCCAACTTGAATGACATTGTCCTCAATGGCATAAAAGTAATAAAAATAGAATAAAGCCAATGTAAGTTAAGAAAGGAGATATACAACCTGATGATCACATGAGGGTGGTTGCACACTAGCTTCATCAAAGGATAGTGGGATATCGAACACCTAAGACACAAAATAAAAACTAAATCAATAGAAATCAATTTTCCTACAAATATTGGGTTGCCTCCCAACAAGCGCTAAGTTTAATGTCTTTAGTCGGACACATTGAGGTAACAGGCTCACGTAACACCCCCAATCAATTGACGCCAAATTTTTTCTTTGTAAGGCATCACCAGCCATGGTGGGTCAAGTGGGCCAAACTTACTCTTCAGATCAGTAAATGATAGAGAAATTGGGGCATTCAAAATCATATCTTCAATTAAGAAATATTCATTTGTACACTTAAGATCTTTATATGTGTTGAACACATCAATGTGGACTTTATTATTTTCACCCTTTTCACCCACAACTTCCATTTTCAGATCCTTTTTCATGATGTTGAGGTCAGATTGATTTGAATGCTCAGAGGATTGCTGGAACTCCACAGGCTGACTTGTGTCAAAAATAGTAGCATGATCTGGAATGAAATGGATATGACTTTCAACACAAGGATGCTTAAAATATTCAAGTGTAGTTGACCAATCACCTAGTGGTAGCATGTCCATGAACATGTTGGATTTGCCAAGGTTAGGGAGAGGTAGGAGTTCCATGTCCTTCTCGACATCAAGAGAGACCCAGTCAATGTGGACTTCAGGTAGAATTTCTAATTCTTCTCTGACCCAAGAAGAATGATTGATGATTACACCCAGCTCTTTCTCCACACTCACCTCTTCTTTGTCACCCACTTGAAACAATGTCACATCAAACTCGGGCCCAACATCTGGATGACACTCTTTCTCTTCTCCCCCCAACTTGAATTCAACTAAATCACTAGAGTTTTCCTCAAATATGACATTATGGATGGAGTCTTCTTGATGGTCAGTTTCAAGTTGGGCTAAGACTATGGATTGATTTTTAGTGGCACTCATCTCCTCTTGATTTGACCCATTAATATTATCTCTGATTTTCCAAGTGGGTATGTCCACAATCATGTTGGACCGAGAAGTTGTGGATGGAATTTGAGAGTCAAATTGTTGGTCACAATCAAGATAATGATGTTCATGATTGTCAATGGGTTGACAAGGTGATTGGCTACCTTGCCTCCTTCTGATTTCCATCAATTGAGTAATCAGGAGGTCAGTTTTGACAAATGATTGCTCTAATTCTTGCTATTGTTGGGTGAATGTTTGCTCAAAGACTTGTTGGTTATCATGGAATTTTTGCATAAATTTCTCAAATTGATCATCAAAGAGGCCTAATTGCGAGGGAGATGTGTGAGTGGGCTGAGGATATGCATGTTGCCCCTCATGATGGCTTTTATCATGAACATCAATCTGGAATTAGGCCAAATGTTGAAAGTTGTGGATAGGTGGACTTTGGGCTTGGGCCAGAATAGGTTGATCTCTAAGTGTCAAATGTGGCATTACTTCTCCATATTGTTGGAAAGGTGTGCCTTTAGGAGCATTTGCTAAGCACACATGCAGATCAATGCCAAAATTTTTTTTATCAAACCAAGATATGATTTCGGCACCTAGAAAGGGTCCTTGAATTTCTCCTTGAGGATCTTGGTAGAGTAAACTCAATTTCTCAGGGGAGACACCTTGGTCAACTTTTGAGTAAGGAGTGGGTGTAGATGATACTTGAAAATTGTGGGTCTGTTCTTGGGTTGAGGGAGGTGATGAGGTGTAAAGTCGGTCAACATAGTTCCTCCACCTCAAATCATACATGTGATCTGTAATTGGGTGACCAGAAATCAGATGGGCTTGAGTCCATTTGGAGCCATTGGACTGGTAAGTAGAGGTTGATGGATAAAGTAGGTTAGGTTGAGAGTGAATACCATAATGGGTTGATCCAATTTGCCCAATTGATGTGCCAATTTCATAACCGTGATTGTCAACCCACATAAATCTTTTTTTTTGAAATATTTGATTTTTTTTTGTATTTTCAAATAAGTTAGCAAACAATTAATCCTATGACACATATGGTTCCCTAGGACATAAACATTTGATTTCTCACTAATCAACTGAGGCCTAGCTCAAATCCACTCTCAAGCTCGTTAACTGGCTAGGTAAGAGGTGGGAAAGTGGGAGGTTCCCCCTGCTCTCCCAGGGACCTAATTAAGTAACCACTTGTCTACTTAGGCGTTTGCCAATGAACCTCTAGCCTTAGACACCAGTCTCCAAACTTGATAGTGGGCCCAAGTGGGCCTAAGTCTCAAAGCGAACCCTAGGTCAAGTTTCTACTTTCTTTTATTGGGCTTAGGAGTGCAAAAGATGCAGGAAGTTGTGGTTTGTGGGCTAAGGAAGGGTGATCAAATCCGCACCTTATCTTGTTAAGGAAGCTGCCCTTAAAATATTTTAGAAATGATGTGCACACCACAAAATCAAGCAAGGGGTTCTATGCAAGCATGGCAATGCATGATCATGCTTTTAAGAAAGTTGAGATTCTCACCTTGCCTCCCCCAATCTTCAACAATAAAGGAAACTTTTCAAAAGGAAAATTACCTAAAGATGGAAATCTAAATGATGCATGTCCTAAAGATGGAAAGTTTCTAATCTTGACATGACATCTTTTATTAGATTCAAGTGATTGATTTTTTTTTATTTTTTAAATTAATTATCTAAAGATGGCAACTAAGAAAAGGAAACTCCATCATGAGGGTTTTAAGGGTACTTACCTCCAACGCAATCCTTCGTTCTTTTATAAAATTAAAACAAATAGAAAGAGAGAGAGAGAAGGAAACTCACCTCACTTACCTTTTTTTATTTTTTCTGCAATTTTCAGATTTTTCCCAAAACAGCTCCTTTTACTTACAGATCTTACTTTCAGTGACATATTTCTGACAGATTCTCCAATTTTGCAATTTTCAGATTTTTTTCACTTTTTATTTGACACCTACAAAAGAAAGAAAATGTTAGCATGAATATATACAAAAAGAAAACACCAAGAAAAATCTAATTCCCCGGCAACGGCGCCAAAAATTGATAGCCCACGAATGCGTCGTTTTAACAAGTGACTAACAATCTCAAAAGTATCGGACTACACTAATTATTTTGACAATAGTTAAGTGGTGAGAGTCGAGTCGAATCCACGAGGAAAAAGATTTTAGAGTTGAAAACCTTGAGTTTTTATGTAGGAAAATAACGTGGTGATATTAAAATTAAGTTGCACTAAATAAAACTAAACTAATTAAACTAAGTAAATAAAGAGAGAGATAAAGAGGGAATGAGAGAACATGAGATATGATTTAACATTACAATCTACTAAACAATAAAAATGTTTAACAAAGAAAAAATTTATACCAAACAACAGACGTCAACAATTACACCAAAGAAAGGTAGAAAATAGATAGAAAAAGGAGAGAGAACAAGAGAGAGACTAGAAGAGAGAAGAGATAGAGCGACAGAGAGAAAGAAGAGAGAGAGGGAAGACAGACGAGAGAGAAAAGAGAGAGAGGAGGGAGAGAGCGCAAATAGAAGAGAGAGAGGAAGCGGGAGAGAAGAGAGAGATAAGAGAGGCGCACGAGAGAGAGAGAGGAGAGAGAGAGGGCGACGTGGCCCTTCACGTTGCATGCAAACGCATGCAACGTGAAGGGGGAGGCGGCAGGCGCAGGGGCTTGCGCGCAGGCGGTCGGGCGGGCGCGGGCGGGCGCGGGCGGCAGGGCGCGGGCGGGCGGCCGGGCGGCAGGCGCGCGGGGCGCTGGCGAGCGGCTGCGCTGCTGCTGCTTCTGCTTCTGTTCTTCCGAGAGAGAGAGACCGGGAGCAAGAGAGGGAGAAGAAGAAAGAGAAAGAAGAAGGGAAAGAGAAAGAGGAGGAAGGAGATGCGCAGGAGAGAGGGAGAGAGAGAAAGTAAAAAGAATAATCCCTTGAGAGAGAGGAAGGGGGTTTATAAAGTGTTAAAGAAAAGAGAGGAAGGAGGAGAGATTAAAGGAAAGAAAATTTTGGAAAATGGGAGAGGAGATTTTAAAATTGAGGAAGAGTTTTAAAAAGAAAGAGAGAGAGGGAATATTTAAAAATTAGAATCTCTCATTATTCTCTCTTGATCCAATTAAATCCATTGGCCCATTTGACACTTCATTTCTTGGCCCATTAATCCTGCAAACACAACACAATAGAGATTTAATCAATTATCATTTTTGTAATAAAGTGACAATGAATTTGTGTGAAATTAAGGACCATAAGATAATAAAATAACATGATTATCATCAATAACAGTGCAATTATCACCATGCAGGACACCATTGAATTGACATGAAGTAGGAGAAAGGCAAGTTCTAGGTCCGGAGTTAATCAGGCAATGTGCAGAAACAGTTAAGTTTATTAAAGAAAAACTTCAAATAGCACAGAGCCGACAGAAGAGTTATGCTGATAACAGACGCAGGCCGTTGCAGTTTGAAGTGGGGGATTATGTATTTTTGAAGGTTTCTCCTACTAAAGGTGTATTTAGATTCAGCAAGCGAAGCAAGGTAAGCCCTAGATATGTAGGTCCATTCCAGATAATCGAAAGATTAGGTGAGACGGCTTACAGGTTAGATCTTCCAGAAGACTTTGTAGATGTTCATAATGAGTTCCATGTCTCAATGCTCAGAAAGTACATTGAAGATCCGTCCCAAGAAATCAGTTACCAGAGAAGTGAATTAAAGCCAGACATGACAATGCCAGAATATCCAGTACAGATTACAGGCCGCAGAACCCAAAAGCTCAGGAATAAGAGTATTGATTTAGTGAAAGTCAGATGGGAAAAACAGACAAAGCGGTGAGGATACTTGGGAACTAGCAGAGGAAATGATGAAGATGTATCCATGCTTGTTTGAGTAAGCTTTTAATTCTTTTAGGTGATAGTACCTTATTTGTTTTAAATTGAAAATTTTTGTTATCGGGTTCCACTTTAAATTTCGAGGACGAAATTTCTTTTAGGTGATAGTAATGTAGTATATCGACTATTTGGATCGTCTTATATTGTTGTGGTGGCTAGTGTGTGGCCCACATTGTGAGTAGCTGGTGGTTTCACAGGTTTCCGGGGCGTTGTGGGCCAGCTGGTTGGCCCAAAATGTAGGTTTGTTCTCTGTCCCTCAACACGACCGAGTGGCTCGTCGCGTTCTCATCGCGACACTCGGGGATGTCGTGTTTAGGTTGCCATTGTTTTGGCTCGTCGTCTGCATGCACGCCGCGTATTGCGCGCTGGACGGGCGTGCTGACGTCGACAGGCGGATCGCGACGGGTAGCTGTGTCGCGATCAGGTCGCGACGTCGCGATACGTCACATTCCCAACCCAGCTATGTTTTTAAGAAACCCTGGCAGAACAGAGCTTTCACAAGCTCTGCTTGGCCAGGGGAGGTTTTGCTCATGGGTTTTTGGGAGATTCGAGCTCGTGGGACTTGGTTGGACGTGTTCTCACCGCAAGGATCGTGTGTGGAGCCGGAGAAACGTCGGGCTATCGCCAGTTTAGGCGTTCTTCATCAAAGTAGGGAGATTCTGCCTTTTTCTTCATGGAATCGCGTGTGTGTGTCGTGTGATGTGTTTACTGCTTTAAGAACCATAGATGGCATGCTAGGACATCACAAAGAGCATGAAAAATGGATTAGAAACCATGTATGGTAGGGTTTTTAGGGTTTTCTGGCGAAGGGGACCCGGATAGGGTTTTTCGCCTACAAAGGCGACGGTCTCCCCTGTCGCGATCTGATCACGACAGGACGATACGTCGCGTTAGCTCTTTTGATGGCGACTAGTCGGGGCGTCGCTATCTGAACGCGACATAAGCCTCTGTCGCGATCGCAGCCGAGCATTGTTATTTGCATACAATTGTTAATGTATGTGTCCGTTACTGTTTAATCAATGCATGGCATGGTTAACCGATGTGTGTGGAAATGGTTAGTGGTGCTTTGGCACCTGTTGTGCTCCTTGGGAGTGCGGTTCACGTGGTGAGCTACAGGCTCACGTGGTAGTGTGCGTAACTGGTTTCAGTGACCCGTATGTGTTCACGTGGTTTACATAACATGCACGAGTTTCCGTGTGCGTGGCAGGTAGTGTTACGCCTTCCGTGGTTACCTCTTCAGTTGGGAGCCCCAGGTTCCGAGGTGATCCAGGCACGTGGGTGTGCTCAGGGTTTGTCCCGATACAGTGGTACTGTCAGGGTCTTGTCTTCTTCCTAGACACCCTCACTCTCAGAGAGAGTTGCTGTCCGGCTGAGGGAATGATAGTAGTGGGACAGTGACTTGTGAGAGTTTGTGTTTAGTCACTTGTAGCACGCTTGTAGTTGGGGGGACGGACACCAGTAGATGTACTGGACCCCAGCTAGTCCTCTTTCCAGTGCCTCACTTTAGGAAGCTTAGGCCGGAGTCCCTAAAGGTGACAGGCATGGGCGTGCGGGGTGTGACCTGCAGGTGTGGTGGTTTGGTTGGTCTCCACAGTTCTTGTTTGGTTTAGTGGAGTGGCAGCTGGACCTTTCGTCCGTGGCTGCGAGGCTGAGAGGTAGACCTGTGTGTTTGTCCGGGTTGGTTGCTGGTGTCGCGAGCCAGGCTATGCGACCCGAGTTTCTCGTTTACCTACTTTAGCTCATACACCTGTTTGGGTTTTCCGTTTATTTATTTATTAACATTACTTTCGAGATCAGCAAGCAGTAAGTAAGTTACAGCTTTAATATCTTGCTTAAATAATTCTATAAATTGTTACAGCGTAGCTTCCTGCTTGGTTACTTGAGTTGTGGTTTGCTCGGTTTTGGGGAGTTTTCCTACTGAGCCAGTGACTAGCGAGGCTCACCCCCTACTCATTTCAGGTGAGGGAGAGTAGGAGGCTTCCCAACCGTCTTCTAGTTCCGGGCCGCACCGTAGCGGAGCATCGTCTGCGCCACCTCCAGCAGTGTAATTTTCTCTCTTTGTACACCTCGGGGTATGCCCCAGGTTATGTTGTACAGGTTTATGGTTTTAGTTGAGAAACTGGCTATGTAAATCTCATGTAAATATTTGTGGAATGGAAAGCTTACTTCTGTTATGTGGTTTCCTTTATATTTCTACGGACTTGTGTGAATGATATCCCTTGCGAAGCTTCGGCTCGTTCGCGGGAGGCGGAGTCGTGTCAAGCTCGTTATTAGGTTAACGGGTTTGAATGATGTGGTCCGTCACAGACACACAGGTGGACTGTGCCGACACCAATGTGACAAATTTGTGTAAACCTAAAAATATAAACTATAAACCATTAATACAAGATATTATCATTAAAATGTGAGATATTAAACATCAAAAACATATTTTTTAAGCATTGTTGTGATATGTAGAAAAAGTATAACATGTTCAATTAGTCATCATTTTAATATGTACAAAATGTCATCATCAAAATCAAATTATGAGTGATGTTCATTGGTCATCATTAAAATACAACTTTAGAAAATTTCAAAACACACTCAACCCAACATTCTCCCCTTTTTTGATGATGACAAAATTTATGTACAATCTCCCAATAGCCTGACTCCATTGACTGCAATGACTCCCCTTGACCATATTCACCCTTTGAACAACTTTCTCCCATAAGAAACTTTCTCCCCCTTTAAAGAATTTTCTCCCCCTTTTAAGGAACTTCTCCCCTTTTTGACATCATTAAAAAATAGATAAGAGAGAGAAGCAAAGAATGGTAGGAGATCAAGAATTCCAGTTGTGAAAATGAAAGTTCAGGAAGAATCAAAATAAGTGAGGCAAAGTGATATTTACATATGAGAGAAATTATTGTGTTTTTGTATTGTGCAATAAAGTTTAGTCACAAAGACACACTCAACAGAAAGTATAGAAAAATATAATGATCTGAATGTAGTTAAAATAATGATGCAAATGTAAAGTAAAGTGACCTATATGAGTGAGCAGAAGTATTTAACAAGGATGTTAGGAGCTTTAATTGTAACACAATGTAGAATAATAGGTCTAAACTCAGTAAACATGAACTTTATTAAAGTCTTAAGCTTTTCTATCCTGTCTTTTTCATTTTCTATCAATTTTAGCTGGGAAAGAATACAAGAATAAATTAGTTAAATCTCACTTTTCAGTGCAAGAGATCACAATGATCAGATTCAAGACCTCCTGATTACTCAGTGCTTTAACTTTCATTATCTTATACAGAGTTGAAAATTTTGATTTCCACTTTTTGACACGAAACAAATCACTTTTTAGGTGAAATGACCTGGTTACTCAGTGGTTCAAGAATTTGCATTGCTCTGTTTGTATCTTTCCATATTGTTGATCATTTTCTTTTGATGTTTTGCAGGAATATGTTTGCTTTGACCAGAAAAGTCATGACTAGGAATTTAGAAAAATTATTCTTAACATGTGGTAAAAATGAAGCTTAAACATACACATGTTAAATAGTAAAGCCACTCATGCGACTACAAGTGTTTTGCAAGTCATTTTAAAGACATTCAGTATTAAGATTGCTTAACCTTGAAATGATAATGAATCTTTGAAATTAAACTAAATGCACAATGAGTTTAGTTTCAATGTCTTAATTCTCTCATAAGAAAATAGCACAATGACTCAAAAATTCTGATGAGTTTGGGGTTCAAGATAGACAAGTAAGGTCAAGGAATGTGACGATGACTCCCCTTTCATGTATCTCCCCCTCACAAGGTGAACATGAGGATTATTGAAGAAATAGGAATAGAATGAAGTGAAAATAGAATGAACAAGAATGTTTTATTGAAAAACAAAGACTCCCCCTCAACAATTGCATACAAGACTCTTGATACTTGGCGGAGACATATACTCACGCATAGTGAAAGTGTCCAGACAAGCTTGACGTGTCTTTCTTCAAATCACCATTTGATATACCAAGAATACCAATGCAATGTGAGAGTGAGGAATTTATTTGCAAGAACAGGAAGACTTTTATTTGCAAAAAGAGATAGAAGATATCAAGAATGTGGAAATTTGCACAAACCAAGCTCTCTTCTTAAAGATGAGAATTTGTTTTCTGGAAGAGGCTTAGTGAAAATATCTGCAATTTGTTTTTCAGTTTCAATGAAGTGAAGTTCAAAAGATTTCTTAGCAACCTCATCCCTTAGAAAATGGTGCCTTATTTCAATACGCTTTGTTCGTGAATGCTGAATTTGGTTTTTAGACAAATTAATAGCACTAGAGTTATCACACAAAATAGGAATACAACCCAGTTTGTGATTATAGTCTAGGAGCTGATGTTTCACCCAAAGAACTTGAGTGCCACAACAACCAGCCGCAACATATTCAGCCTCTGCAGTGGATAGAGCTACTGAATGTTACTTTTTGGAAGCCCAAGAAATTAAGCATCTACCTAGATATAAACATAAGCCACTAGTACTTATTCTATCAAGTTTACAACCAGCATAATCAGCATCACAGTATGCAATTAAATCTAACTTGCAATCAGCAGGATACTAAATTCCAAGATCACATGTTCCAACAAGATATTTAAAAATCTTTTGACAGCTAACATGTGACTTTCTTTAGGATTGGCTTGAAACCTAGCACACATGCACACACTATACTGAATATCTGGTCTAGAGATGGTAAGGTAAAGTAGAGAACCAATCATACATCTATAGGTCTTTGGATCTACTGACTTACCAAATGAATCTTCCTCTAGTCTTACATTTATTGCCATTGGTGTGCTTGAATGCTTGAGGTGCTGAAAGTCAAACCTTTTCAGAAGTTCTTTCACATATTTTGTTTGACTTATAAAAATCCCTTCACTGGTTTGATGTACCTGCAATCCCAAAAAGAATTATAAGTCTCCCATCAAACTCATTTCAAATTCAGTTTTCATGTGATCAACAAATTCAGTACACAATTCTTTATTTGTAGACCCAAAAATTATGTCATCAACATAGATTTGAACAGCAATGATTTGATTATTGACAATTCTTGTAAACAAGGTTTGGTCTACATTACCTCTTGTGTAACCTTTATTCAACAAAAATGAGCTCAAACGGTCATACCAAGCTCTTGGAGCTTGCTTAAGACCATAAAGAGCCTTATTGAGTTTGAAAACATGATCAGGATATTTTTGATTTTCAAATCGGGAGGTTATTCTACAAAAATATTTTCTTTGATGTATCCATTCAAGAAAGCACTTTTCACATCCATTTGATAAACTTTAAATTTCAGGGATGATGCAAAAGCAAGAAATATTCTCACAGCTTCTAGTCTAGCTACAGAGACATATGATTCTTCAAAATCAATTCCAAACTCCTGATTGTACCCCTTGGCAACTAGTCTAGCTTTATTCCTAACAACCTATCCATTTTCATTCAATTTATTTCTGAACACCCATCTAGTACCAATAACAGATTGGCCACTAGGTCTAGGTACTAATTCCCACACTTGATTTCTGTCAAATTGATGAAGTTCATCATGTATTTCATTGATCCAATCCTCACTCGTTAGAGCTTCATCAATTGACTTGGGTTCAATTTGGGAAATTAGTGCTAGTGGGTCTTCATTTATTGCATTTAGAAAGGATGATCTAGTTCTAACTCTATCATGCACACTACCAACTACATTCTCAATTGGATGATCTCTTAAAAATCTGTTTTCAGGAATTACCTCTTGGGATGCATTCAGTTCTGGAACAACAATACCTGAACCACTTGTGGTAGGTGATTGATTGTCTAGATTTTCAAATGGATCTTCATCCTCTTCAACAGTTGGTGAAGATTCGACAACGAAGTCATCCTCTTCATTAATTTGAGAAACCCTACAAGATGTAGAGTCATCAGTTTGATATGAGTTTTCATCAAAAACTACATGTGGAGATTCTTCCACAGTTTTATTCTTGAGAATGTAAACTCTAAAAGCTCTAGAAATTTCTGAATAACCAAGAAAAATGGCTTCAAAACTTTTCGCATCAAATTTATCAAGATTTTCTTTATTGTTGTTATGTACAAAACACTTACAACCAAAGATTTTAAAATAAGACAGAGTTGGTTTTTTATTTTTCAAAAGTTCATAGGGGGTTTTTCTGATTTTTGGTCTGACCAAAGCTCTGTTCAAGATGTGATTTGTTGTGTTCACAGCTTCAGCCCAGAAGGATTTGGGCAATTTACTTTCCAAGAGCATAGATCCAGCCATTTCCACCAGAGTTCCATTCTTCCTTTCCACAACTCCATTTTGTTCTGGAGTTCTTGGAGAAGAGAATCTGTAGAAAATGTTCAGTTCAACACATAAATCAGAAAAAGCTTTGTTCTCAAATTCTCCCCCATGATCAGTCAAAATGGATTTGATTTTATGTGAAAAACCCATTAAGGCGGAGGTGCAAAAATTCCTGAGTTCTAAACAAGTATCACTTTTGTGGGATAGAAAGATGACCCAAGTGTATCTAGTAAAATCATCAATGATGACAAATCCATATCTTTTACCACTAAGACTAAGAATTCTTGTTGGCCCAAAAAGGTCCATATGAAGTAATTCTAGTGGCTTAGAAGTGAGTACATCATTGAAAATTTTAAAAGATTTTCTGGTTTGTTTTCCTTGAGCACATATCCCACAAAGTTGATCTTCAACATTTGGAAAAGATTCAGGAAGTCCTTTAACCAGATTTAACCTTAAGAGTTTATTTATTGTGTTGAAACTTGCATGACCAAGTCTTTTATGCCATGACCATGCAATTTCATTTTTATTTGCCACAAAACAAATGTTTTCAGCAAAGTTTTTATCAAGATTGATCATGTAGACATTGTTTTCTCTTTTTTTAAAGAATTTTATTTTTTCAGTTGAAGAATCAATTATTTTGCAAAAATCAGATTCAAAAACAACCTTGTGACCTTTGTCACACAATTGACTAATGCTCAAAAGATTATAATCCAAACCATCAACTAATAAAACATTTTCAATTGAGTTTGAGGAGGATTTACCAACCTTTCCAGATCCAATGATTTTCCCTTTATTTTTACCTCCAAAAGTAACAGATCCTCCTTCCTTTTCAATCAGAAATGAAAACTTTGTTCTGTCTCCAGTCATGTGTCGTGAACACCCACTATCAAGGAACCACACATTGGAGTTGGGTGCACGACTTTCTGCATAAATCAGATCAGAGAAGAAAAGATTTTGATACTCAAAGATTGTTGGGACCATCAGTTTGTTTGAACAAAAACAATAAGTCTTTTCTGATCCATATTTGAGTTGTTTTTTGTTTTTGTTTTGTTTCAAAAATGATTTCCCTTTTGGGCATTTTACATTCTGATTTGGAATGAAAACACCAGTATTTTTCCTTTCATGAGCAGGGAAATTATGCATTTTGGCATGATTGTTCATGTATGGAAATCCAAACCAAGAATTCTGTTGATATCTTGGAACCTTTGGATAAAAAGATTGTGAATGGTACCAATAAGGATTATGATACCATTGATTCCAAGAATTGATTCAATCAGATTGACATGATGTCATGGATCTCCAATAACCATCATGAAAGTTTGTTTTTGCGTTTTTACAATTTTTCAGATTTTTATTTGAATTTCTATTCAACTAGTTATTGTTTTTTAGAATTGGACAGGTCGACCTGTGTTGGACTGGTCTCGACTCAGCAGCCACAGTTTTTAACTTGTGGTTGACTGGTGTCGACCTATCAGTAATGTGTGTCGACCTGTTTTGTTTCTTTTGGTTAGAAACATTCTTTTTGTTCTGATTCTTGGGTATTTCAGATGTGTTCTTTGACACTTGTTTATTTTTGTTTTCTGGACTAGTGCTTTTGACAAATTTTATCAAAGGAATTTTTGAAGGTTTTCTTTCTTTTCATCAGATTTATTCTTTAAAGATTTTCTGTGGTGAATCCTAGTCCATGTTTTGTAGCATTCATTTTTAGTCCTAACAATGCATCAAGATTTTCCTTTCCATTTGTGAAATGTTTTATCACTTGTTCCTTTTCATCCAACAACTTCTTGAGTTTCTAAACTTCATCAATGACTTGTTGCTTTTCTTTTTGTTGCAATTCTATTCTTTCATAAAGTTTTTCAAAATCATTGTTGGCCTTTTGAGATGCAATTTTAAATTCATCAATGTCATTCAAAAGATCTTCCTTTTCTTCATTGAGTTCAGTTATTTCATTTTCAAGTTCAGATATTCTTCTATTTAAGGAAGTATCATTCATGAAAATTTCAATTTTCTTTTTCAGATGTTTATTATCTTTTCTTATTTCAGAATATTTTTCAACCAACTCAGCATATGCATCTTGCCAATCTTCAATAGTATATTGTTTCAAAGGAAGTACTTACCTTTCCATCACTGCTATTGGCCATAAAGCATAACTCCTCATTTACTGAACTTGAAGAGTTCTCTTCTTCATCCTCACTTTGGTCTTCATCTGACCAAGTTGCTATCATGGCTTTTGGCTTCTTCAATTTATTGTTCTTCTTGTATGTCACTTCACCTGTTGCACCTATAGCAAACAATATCTTCATCAGTTTTTTGATTTCTGCTAGCATTAAAATTTGAAGAAGAAGCATTCCTTTTACTAGAAGAATATTTTTTCTTTCCATTGAATTTTCCTCTTTTTGATTTTAAAAATTTTCTGAATTGCCTAGTCATGAGGGCAAGTTCATCCTCATTAGACTCAGACTCTTCAGAACTTGATTTTTCTTGACTTTTCTCTTTGTTGCTTGATGAACCTTTATGTGCTACTGGTTTTGCTTTAAGCATATGTTCTTCACTTCTTTTCAGATTTATTTCATAAGTCATTAAAGATCCTATGAGTTCATCCAAAGAAATTTTGGATAAATCCTTAGAATCTTCAATCACTGTAGCCTTTGTGTGCCAAACAGATCATAGAGAGCGCAAGATTTTTCTTACCAGATCAGCATCAGTGTATTCCTTACCCAGTGCCTTCAGTCCATTGACAATTATCATAAACCTAGCAAACATTTCAGAAATTGATTCGTTAGATTTCATCATAAACAATTCATAATCAGAAACAAGTATGTTTGCTTTGGTTTCCCTAACTTGAGATGTTCCTTCATACATTAATTCAAGTTTATCCCACATTTCTTTAGCAGATTTACACATGGATATTCTTGAATATTCCTTAGGGTGGACAGCACATTGAAGCATATTCATGGCACTATAATTAAGAGTAGCTTTCCTAATTTGCTCTATAGTCCAATTCTCCTCATCTCTATGATTTTCATAAGGACCCACTTCAACTGTCCTCCAGATTTCATAGTTTTGAGCCCTAAGAAAAACTTGCATGCGATTTTTCCAGTATGAATAATCAGACCCATCAAAATATGGTGGTCTATTAATGGAATGACCCTCAGCTACAAATCCTCAAGAATCCATCAATCACAATGAGAGACAGTGAAAGATCAAGCAAACAGTTCAAGCAAATAGAGCACAGAGATCAAATAGAACCAATTAAATTAGATCAGAAACAGATATTAACCCGCTCTGATACCAATTGTAGGATCGAATAGGTGGATGGATCAGATCTAGAAGGGGGGGTTGAATAGATCTGACACCAATTACTGCAGAAGCTTAAGCAATTTAAAATTACTTCGAATCCGAGATCAATTCAGACAAACAATTTACTGATCAGAAGTGTGGGTATGTGTAGATGATGTGTGAAGCAATTAAACACTTAGTGTCAAAGCGAAATCCTATGCAAGCATCTAGCGCAGACAAGTAGATCAAACCATTGCACAAAGGATTTTTAGGTGGTTCGGAAATCACACCAGTGATTCCTACATCCACCCCTCACACAGTGAGGCTCCACTACTCAAAAGAGTACAACTCACACCGGAGGACGACGACTCCAAACACCCTCGAGCACGACGACTCAACACACAACCTTGAGTTCAACAGCTTACAAACTGAGCACGACTGCTCAAACAACAACCAGAGCACGATGACTCCAAAGTGAGCACGACAGCTCAAACCACACAGTGAGTGCGACGACTCACAAACCAGAGCTCGATGGCTCACAATACAAAAGTTAGATCAAAGACAACAGAAATCAGATCCTCTAGTAATGATCTGATTCAAGATAGATTCGTACACATAAATTTGTGCAGAACTTCATGCACAAATCTCATAGACGAAATAAGGAAGAACAAACTCAGAAGTGAGAAAAATGGATGTAGAATGAGTGTTCTTCGATGAAGATTTCTTGCAGAAGGTTGAATTGAAGAGGCTTGAAGATGCTCCCAGTCAATTGGCAATGCTCTACTTCAATAGCTTCTGAATCGCCAGAAATTTCTCTTTAATTACTGTGCTTCTGCTGAATCTGCTCCCTTGCTCTGAACTTCAAAGCCCTCTCCAGAGATTGGCTTTCACTCCCTTGTACTTTCTCTTGAAAAGATGGATCACAGCTTCTGGAGATGAGCAAGAACCGGAGAGATCCCTTTTTGCCGCCAAAAAGCTTTTCTGGGAGTTGTATGGGCTGGCTTGCCTTTGGGGTACAAGGAGCATGGGTATTTATAGTCCCATAGGTCCATAAGGTGCCTTGTGGTGCATGGGCACGGAAATCTAGGTCAAATCCATTGATTCCCAAGCAGCCACATGTCCAGACAAATTCACGATTTTGAGTTTTAGTTGAAGTGTGTCGACACACAGGCAGACTGTGTCGACACCACAGGCAACTGCTGCAGAACAGGCTTCTGGGATAGTGAACTAGTGTCGACACACAGGTGGACTGTGTCGACACAACTGGCAGACTGTGTCGACACACAGGCAGACTGTGTCGACACCACTGGCTACTGCTTCAGAACAGGCTTCTGGGACAGTGAACTAGTGTCGACACACAGGTGGACTGTGTCGACACCACTGTGACAAATTTGTGTAAACCTGAAAATATAAATTGTAAACCATTAATACAAGATATTATCATTAAAATGTGAGATATTAAACATCAAAAACATGTTGTTTAAGCATTGTTGTGATATGTAGAAAATGTATAACACGTTCAATTAGTCATCATTTTAATATATACAAAATGTACAAAATGTCATCATCAAAATCAAATTATGAGTGATGTTCATTGGTCATCATTAAAATACAACTTTAGAAAATTCCAAAACACACTCAACCCAACACTTTGTAGGTTGGATCAATGTCAAGCACATAGAAATCCACTGTCATGACAAGTGGGCCCAATTCTGCTTATAAAGAAATGATGCCATGGCAGGCTCGCCAGGAATTGTCATAGGCCGCTATGGTTGTGGGAGTGGGCTGCAAGCGGCGCTCGGAGATGTTGCAGGATCTCAAAGTACTCAGCAGGCACACATTTATTGAAGCTCCGGTATCAACTAACGCGGCATTAACGACCACTTTGTTTATGGTCAGGGTGATACATAAAGGCATTTTCCTAGCCTCTGGAGGAGCTAGCTCACTGTCTGTGAAAGTAATGGTTGGCCCCTTGTTTACAATGGAAAGAATAGATGGCAGGTTGTCCGGGTTCATATCTTCACTTACCATGACCCTTTGCAGAAAGGCTCTCAAGGCATCTTGGTGGGTTGATGACCTTTTGATCAATTCAAGGATTGATATTTTTGCGGGAGTTTGATCCAAATGTTTCAAAATATCATATTGGGTCCCCGGGATCAGATCTATCTCCTCAATGTCTTGTTGTTGCTGCTGGTTGTTGGAAGGTTGGGTCGGCTGACCCGGCATAGGCACGGATGCATTTGGGTACATCCGGTGGAACATTCGCCAGCTCCATAGGGCGAGGTTATGGTGAAGGGGAGGTGAATTGGTGTCAATGATAGAGGGGGTGGCTAATAAGGGTGCTGGCGTAGGGGAGAATGGGATGTTTAGAGGTGACGGCATAACGGGCGGTATGACGGGGTTGTTGTAGAGTGGCGAGGTAAGAGTGGCAACAGTGGGCATGGCAGGTGTGGAGGTGGTGGTAGTAGGCGTGGTGGAGGTAGGTGTGGCGTGGGAAATGACCAAAAGTTGGCCTACTTCATGCTCATCAACCTAGGCCCACGCGGCTGCTGGTGGTGGATGGTGGACGACGGGATTAACTTGAGCGGGAGGAGGAGGTGGTGGAGCAAGCTGAGGGTTCGGAGCGGGCTGATGTTGCGACAAAGGGTTACGGATTATGCCGAGGTCATTGGCTGGATGCTGTGGTTGCTGCGGTTGCTGCTGTTGCTGGTACTGCTGCTGGAATTGCTGTTGCTGAAAAGGTTGCTGTTGAAATTACTGTTGTTGTTGCTGAGGCTGCTCTCGCCTTTGCTGCTGCTGCTGTTGTCTTTGACCCTGTTGGTCTATCAGTGTCTGGATCAATCTCTTCATCTCAGCCCAATCAATTTGATTTTGTTCATGAAGATCGTATATAATGTCCCGAAATTGGAAGCAATCTGACACATTATGCCCTAGATGGCGATGATACACATAGTACTTTGTTTGGTCTGCTGCCATGTTCCAATTTGGTTTCTCGGGAGGGAGCCTAAGAGCATTTAGAGACATGAGGGCCGCAAATATATCAGCAAGACTTTCTGGGAGAGGAGGATATTGTGCCCTCTTGGGCCCATTAGGCTTTCGAGGAGCATAGCCATTTTGGGGCGGATGGACTTGAATGTATTGACGCTGATCTTGCTGGGGGTTCTGGTTTTAAGGAGGCGGCTGTCTATTGTTCCAGGGTTGCTGGGGTTGCTGATTAAGGGGTGCCATACCTACCGGGCCTTGAGGGTTATTCACAGCACTTACCTGCTCATTGGTTTGGATTCCCTCAGTAACAGGTCCCTGGGGCTTCTTGGGATAGCGGGATTTAGGGGCCTCAAACATAGAGTGAATGGGCGAATCCTTGAGCTGGGTATGGATGAAACGGCTTGGCTGTATAATTGGTGCATAGAAGTGATGTTGTTCATAGCTAGAATGGCACGGTAGGTGGGTGTGGCATTGGAGATCAGCAATTTAACTTTCTCCTCTTCCGGCATGGGGCATCGGACTTTAGCAGCCAAGGCACGCCATCTGTCAGCGTAGACAGCAAATTCCTCATCAGGCTTCATTTTTTCAGCCACTAGATCAACAAAAGAGTACTCGCGTCTGACCCGATCCTTAAACTGCTGTAAGAACCTTTCTTGAACTATTTGAAAATCCTCGGCTTCCTCGGGTGGTAAAGAATAGAACCACTCGAGGGCCGGACCATCCAATGATTTCCAGAACAAGTACGCCATAAGGTGGCGGTCGTACTTGTGTGGTGCAACCTCATACACAAAATCTTTTAAATGAACATAGGGGTCTCCTACCCCAGAATATCGTCGGAACACAGGGAGTTCTGACTGAGGTGGGACCTGGAGGTATTAAAAAGATGGAAGGGGAATGTCCGTGGCTTTTTGCGGGTACAATTGTCTCCTTATGTCATGGAGCTCCTTCTTCATGGTTGTCCACTCCGCAAGGAAGTCGGAGGGGGACGAGACATGGTGAGTAGGGACGAGGGAGTGGGGGTGTTCTAAGGAGTAAGACCTCTCGCGGGGAAGGGGAACAAGTTCGGTCCTATAGAATGAGGAGAGTGGAGGTGATCTGGGCTGAACATCCTGCACCAGGAAATTGCTGGGCTCAGAAAAGTGGATAGCCCACAGACGGAGGGGTGTAGGGTCTACCACTACGGAGGGTACGTGTGGTGCTGAAATAACCAGAGCGGAGGAAGCTGCTTGTTGGGCAGAACCGTGAGTGGGAGGAGATAAGGGACGCTTACCTTTGGCAGCGGCCAGGAACTCACGAACTTGGTCCGGGGTGAGATGAGGGAGGAGTTGACTAAATTGAAAATGGGGGTCGTCTGCCCCTGGAGGAGAAGGAGGGCGGGAATTACTCCCGATGACGAGAGGGGGACTGAATGCGCTCAGAGAGGACGGCCGCAGAGGGTTGGCCCACATCCTCAAGGAGCCCAATGGGCAAGGCATCATCGGCAAGGACCCGGAATTGGTCCATACCGAACAGAGGATTATGATATAATACGACAAACAAAGGAGGCTGACTTGGTCTACTTAGACAACGACGCATGCACTGCCCCTAGACAATTAGGGGAGATGATACAAACACCAGACAAGGCTTAGACTCTATCACAGCAAGAAGGGACTACGAGATGAGAGGGGATGCATCAAAAGGACTTGAGTTATCATGATTAACGCCCAAATTTTAAAGCACACGCTTGACCTTGAAAGGTTGTGGAATTCCCTATATGGTAATCTAGAAGGGGGGTTGAATAGATTACTATCAATTAAAAAGTTCTTATCACCTTCTTTTCACGAAGGCACAAACAGTGAAAACTGTAACAAAGTTTAAACTAAACTTTGATGTGTGTAACTTGACAATAGATAGAGAAACAATCTATCAGATGTGTGTAGAGACACCGTGCCTACCAAACATCTAACGTAGAAACGTTCAAACCATAGGACACAGAGTTTTACGTGGTTCGGAGTATACAACTTGTGTATCCTATGTCCACGGTCCACACACACACGCAGAAAAGACTGCTTATGAGCTAGTTCAATGACTACAACTCACACACACGAGTTATCTGATGTGAAATCACGATCAGAACAACACAAGCCTCATGAATCAAGCACAAGGACTGCTTGAGACACAACCACACACACACGGATATGTAAAAACTAAAACAGGGAAGAGTTCTGAGTTGAAACACAAATCCTGATTAAGAACTCTTCTGATGAACGTCTGGATGGACTTCAAGCTTCATCTTGAGGGACACAACTTGATGGAGAGGCTTGAATCCACGACGATCAGACTTCAATACTGCTGGATCAACATTTGGTTCAATCTCTGAACAGTAGGGTGAAGTAGAGCAGCAGCAACACCTCTTGTTCTTGGACTTTCTCTAGGGTTTTTGGTGGAGGCTGCTTCTATTCGAGATTACCTTCAAAAGATAGCTTATATAGTGGTGTCCATATATGGAGAGATGTGGTAGTTGGAACCACCATGTTTGGCAACTTAAAAACTTCTCGTATCTGAAGGTTTTCTTCGTTTGTCGACAACACTGGGTGCTCTTGTCGACAGGTATTGACAGGCAGAGGACTGGGAGTTCGAGAGATAGTTTCCTGTCAGTGGCTGTCGACAGGCGACACTGGTGCTATCGACAGGCACTCCTGTCCTGAGGTGTGGCTTTCTGGCCTGTTTGTATCTGTCGACAGGGCCTTTCTGGCTGTCGACAGGTACCTATTTTTCTTGCTTTTCTTGATCTTTTGAACCTTGTTTTGGTACATGTCTTGCATAGTATCTCACCTACATAAAAGGACTTAGTTAGGGAGATATAATGACATATAAATGATCAATTAACATGTTTGTTTCATTTGCATTCCAAGAGTCATTATCATCAAGTTTCATTACTTATCATTCATCAATTTTGTCCATGAAATATTCATGCTCATCATCAAAAATAAAGATGTGATTTGTTGGCTTAGCATTCTCATTAAGCATTCAACATATGAGAGCTCAACATTCTCTCCCTTTTTGATGATGACAAAAATTTTCAAATTGAGCCACAATTTTTCAACAATTTTAAATTCATTTCTCAATTGATTTCTCCATGTATTGCATGTATTGCTCAATTGATTTCTCCATGTATTGCATGTATTGCTCAATTGATTTCTCCCCCTTTTGACAACATCCAAAAAAAAACATTCCATTGCATAAATCAAAGTAGCAGGAAGAGAAATTGTGCTTTCATTAAAGGGTAGGCATTACACAATAGCACATTGGATAACATGACAAAATGCAAATCAAGTAAACAAAATGACTCTGAAAGCAAAGTACAACAGTAAGACTTGGACCAAAAACATCTAAGACACCTAGACCCTCTAAGCATCATCAGGACCAGGTGGGGCAGGGGCCTGACGATTCTCTTGAACATGGGTGGAGAGCCTAGTTAATCTGAGCTGGAGCTGAACTTGGGAGTCAGCCAGTGCTTCCAAACTAGTGTCTACTATGTCCAATCGGTCATTCAGCTTAGCAAAGCTAGTGGACATCTGAATTTGCAACTGAGCTATGAGGTCTCTGATGGAAGGCTCAGTAACGGTGTCACCAGCAGCAATGCTATCACCATCTCCCAGAGCATCTACAGGCTCAGATTGGGAGTCTTCAGCTTCTTGGTCTTCAGCTTCATCTTCATTTGCATCTTCTTCATCTTCACCATCACCCTCAACTGTAGCTTGTCCCTTACCCTTGAGGTCACGGGTCACAATGCCATCTACCATTTTGTAGCCCATCCACTGTGCAGCAGTGAGATCATAGGAGCTACGAGACTTGAGGGCAGTCATCTCTTCTTTTGGAATAGGGATATCAAGGAATAAGAAGAGGGAGGTGAGCTGACATGCGTAAGGCATAGACCTCTTTGAGCTACGGAGGCAAATGCAGAGGATGGGGACCATGAGGAGTGGTAGATTGATGGGTTCACAGTTCAAGAATTTATGGAGCAAGGACTTGTGAATGGAAGTCACAAGTTCGCGACTACCATCCTTAGGAATGATGATGGTTGTAAAGATGTGGTGGATGAGACGATGAAGTGGAGGGAAAGAATTAGCAGTCAGTTGCTTATGATCCGTAGGATCGTAAGACTGCAAAGTTATGAGGGTATGGTACTCTTCTGGGGTGGGATGATGGGATATGATATCTACCCCAGTGTTAGGAATTTGCAAGGCAACAGAGAAAAGATTAGGGGAAATTCGAAAGGAAGTCCCCTTGACTCTGGAATAGAGATCACTTGGGAAAGGAAGGGTTTGGGGAGAAGGAGGGAAGAAAAGTTTTTGGATGTGGGAAGGGTGGAAGGGGACATGGAACCCTTTTATAGAAGTTATGTGAGAATTTGAAAGGGTGGGTCCCACAAGATCCGCCCTAAATCGATGCCCGGTGGGCTTCCGAAAGACAGTCTGCCGCCGGCCCTGTCGACAGGAGAACTGGGCCCTGTCGACAGGCACTTGCAGAATTGTGCCAGTGAAGGATTTTTGACAGATTTTCAAGGCCATGAGCATGAAATGTGTATGTAAGATGTAAAATAGGTAACATTATATTATAAAATGTCATAGCCAATAATAAGAATGCATTAAACAAAAACATGTTGATAAAAAGACCCTCTTGAATAATGTCATTTGTAAGAGACCATTTTCCTTAGTTGGTGACGTATACAAGATTAATGAGGTGTATGTCTACATGGTTAGTTAAACAAAGACCACTTAATGACTTTGGCATGAAAAATTGGGAGGCTACACTCTATTTCTTTTTTTTTTTTTTTTTAGGCATAAGAGAAACAGTGGTAATTAGGATCACTTGACATTTTTACGTGAAGATAGACATTTGTGATGCCCGTATCCCTAGTTACTCGGTTGGGTGACCATCAAACCATTTACAGAGTTAGTGAGTAAGCCGTTTGACGTGAAGATAGACAGTTGTGATGCCCGTATCCCCGGTTACTTAGCAATACTCAACATTGCTCTGCCTTTTCTCTTTTTTTTTTTAATGAACACTTTGTGTTTTGCTTTGAAATAGGTAGCTTTTCTCCCTTAATTTTGATTGATCTTTCCTTGTTCATGTTTAATATCAAGGTCAAGAAGTAGGAGGAGTTTAAAAACCAATGGAGGACATAACCCGCAATGACCTAGTAACTAATCACATGACTTTTTAAAAATGATATTTTACAAATTAGTTATTCAAGTGAGTTAATCTAAGCTCATGTGATTTTGTTTGATGTGCTCAAGTTAATGCAACTTAGACTCATAAAGAATAGTATGTCAAAATCATTGTGATTTAGACAATATCTTTGATATCATGTGGATAGGATAAGTTATAATGTTGGCATTTCCCATTTTTCACCTTAAATACTTTCAATAAGTATGCTCATGAAGAATTGTGGACAAAAAAGTGTAGTATTTGAAGAAACTGGTCCATCTGTCGACAGCCATTTGGGGCCTGTCGACAGCTGTTGACAGAGCTGAAGGATGAAGGCTCTGGAGGGGTGTTCCTGTCGACAGGCGATGGAGGGCTGTCAACAGGTACTGACAGACAAACAAAAGGTGATTTCGGGTGGACTAAAGCTGTCAGTCGCTGTCGACAGCAGCTTGGGGGCTATCGACAGGGACTTCAGAAAAATTATTTTTGAAGGCAGAAATGAGAGAAATTATTGAATATTCATTCAAGGGAAGTAAGGCAATGGCCAAGGACATGTTTCCCTCTGCAATTTCACTCACCTACCTTAACATAGCTCCCCCATAGTGTGTGCATGTGAAGACTCATCATTCAAGCAATTCAAAAACATTTCAAGCAAGAGTGTCACACAGTTCAACATCACATTATTCATGTAAGGGGATAACAACAAAAATCTTTTTGGTATTTTTTATTTTAATTTTTTTTTAATCATTGGGCAAATTGTAAAGAAACTAAATACTTTATCTAAAATAGATGTCCCTTTTTCACTTCAACTATGGATACGTGGCAGAGAATATTTTCTCACGCATAATGAAAGTTTCCAAACAAGCATAACTTGTTTTTCCACAAATCACCATTTGATATACCACATAGTTGTTGCACACAAGGAACATATATTCAAGATTTGGTATGAGTTTCATTTTATTTTGCACAAACCCAATTCTCTTCTAAGTGTAGTGAACCTATCCTCAGCCAATGGTTTTGTGAAGATGTCAGCTAGTTGTTTCTCAGTGGGTATGAAGCTCAGCTCTAAGGTGTTGTTGGCTACCTCATCTCTCAGAAAATGGTGTCTAATCTCTATGTGCTTTGTTCTAGAGTGTTGAATTGGGTTCTTTGAGAGATTGATTGCACTAGTGTTGTCACATAGGATAGGTGTGCATCCAATGTCAATGTTGTAGTCAGACAATTGACTTTTTATCCACAACACTTGAGCCGCACAACTCCCTGCAGCAACATATTCTACCTCTGCAATGGAGAGTGCAACCGAGTGTTGCTTCTTGGATGCCCACGAAACCATGCAACCACGAAGAATTTGGAAATATCCACTAGTGCTTTTCCTATCAATTTTACATCCAGCATAGTCAGCATCAGAATAAGAGACCAAGTTGAAGCTACTACCTGCTGGATACCAAAGACCCATATCATGCGTACCGGAGAGATATCGAAATATTCTCTTAACTGCAACCAAATGGCTTTCCTTTGGACTAGATTGGTATCTAGCACAAAGGCAAACGCTGAATTGAATGTCCGGTCTACTTGCAGTAAGATATAAAAAGGGAGCCAATCATATCTATAAATTGCTTTGCATCTACCGATTTACCTTTCTCATCACTTTCTAGTTTTATGCTTGTGCTCATTGGTGTTGAGGCAGGCTTGGCTTGTTCGAACTGAAATCTTTTCAGTAGCTCTTTGACATATTTTTCTTGGTTGATGAAGAATCCATCTTCCAGTTGTTTCACCTGCAGACCAAGAAAAAATTGAAGCTCCCCCATTAAGCTCATCTCAAATTCACTGTGCATGTGTTTTGAAAACTCTTCACACAGTGATGGGTTAGTAGAACCAAATATAATATCGTCCACATAAACTTGAACAACAATTATGTGATTGCGGACTCTCTTAGTGAAAAGAGTTTGGTCTACTTTACCTCGTGAGTAGTTTTTGCTTACCGAAAATGTGCTTAGCCGGTCGTACCAAGCTCGGGGTGCCTGTTTCAAACCATAAAGAGCTTCGTGCAAATTAAACACATGGTTAGGTTTATCATGATCCTCAAAACTAGGTGGTTGAGAGACATAGACTTCCTCTTTGATGTAGCCATTCAAGAAGGCAGTTTTTACATCCATTTGAAAAAGCTTGAACTTGTTTGAGCATGCATATGCTAACAAGATTCTAACTGCTTCTAGCCTAGCTACAGGAGCAAAGGATTCTTCGAAGTCAACACCAAATTCCTGATTATATCCCTTTGCAACCAGTCTAGCCTTATTTCTCACCACTTTACCCTCTTCATTTAGTTTATTCCTAAAGACCCATCTTGTCCCTATGATATAAATTTCAGGGGTTCTAGGAACTAGACTCCAGACACTATTTCTCTGAAATTGCCCAAGCTCCTAATGCATAGCATCAATCCATGAGTTTTCGTGAGACACAAAAGCTAGATGATCCGTTCAACTATTTCCCTAAGTTGAGACCTAGTTTGAACTTTTTCATTCACATCTCCTATTATGTTCTCAAGTGGATGATCTTTAGAGTACCTAACATTTGTGATTGTTGAAGGTCCTCGTTGATCTTGCATTTGAGGAGGTTGTTCTGGAGGAGGGTGTGCTTGAGGAGTTTCAGCTTAAGGCTCCTCTTGTTGTGGATCTTCTTCAGGTTCATCATTTTGATTTCTGAACAAAATTGCATCATCCTCATCATCGTACTTGCGAAGATGTTCACTGTTGGTCTTGGAGACAATTTTAGAGTTTGCTTTTGTTTTTATTTGAAGTTCCCCAAGTGTTGTTCCTTCAGCTTCATCTTCAAACCTGCAAGCATTCGAGATGTTAGGCTTTGATTGAGATTCATCAAAAACAACGTGTGGAGTTTCTTCCACCGTTCGAGTTTTAAGATTAAACACCCTGTAAGCTCTAGAGTGTTCTGAATATCCAAGAAGAATACCTTGATCACTTTTGGCCTCAAATTTGTCTAGATCAGCTTTATCATTATTATGAATGAAGACTTTTGAGCCAAAAACTCTAAAGTACCCAATGCTGGGTTTCTTACCTTTTAGCAATTCATAGGGAGTTTTCTTGATTACGGGTCTTACCATGGCTCTGTTGAGAATGTAGCATGATGTGTTTACCACTTCTGCCCAAAAGGTTCTTGCAAGTTGACTTTCGACCAGAAGGGTGCGAGCCATTTCCACCAAAGTTCTGTTCTTTCTCTCCACTACTCAATTTTGTTCCGGAGTCCTTGGAAAGGAGAACAAATGTTCTATCCCGTGGTGCCTGCAGAAATCAGAAAAGGAATTGTTATCAAATTCTCCCCCGTGATCAGTGCGGATTGAGCATATTTTGTGAACATTTCCATGCTCAATTTTATTGAATAATTCCTCAAACTGTCTCATTGCTTCATTTTTGTGTACGAGGAACTTTACCCATGTGAACCTAGAGAAGTCGTCTACAATGACAAAACCAAAGCGTTTGCCATTGAGACTTAGTGTTCTAGTAGGTCCAAACAAGTCCATGTGCAGAAGTTCATACGGTTTAGAAGTGCTTACCGGTACTTTTGATTTGAAGGATTTCCTTGTTTGTTTTTCCTGTGCACATACATCACAAAAATTTTCATTTTTATTAAAGGAAATATCAGGGAGTCCACTTACCAACTTCAGCTTCATGATCTTGTGCAGGACATTGTAGCTTGCATGGCCAAGCCTACGATGCCACAGTGTGAGCTCATCATGTTTGTTTGCTACAAGACACAAGTATTCATTTTCTGGATCATCTAAGTCAACCATGTAGATGTTGTTCACCCTTTTTCCAAAAAATTTCAGACTTCCTCTATCCTTATCAATGATTTGACATGTGCTTGATTCAAAGATAACTTGGTGACCTTTATCACACAATTGACTTATGCTAAGCAAATTGTAATGAAGGCCATCTACCAATAGTACATTGTCAATTGAGTTGGAGACATACTTACCAACCTTACCTGAGCCGATGATCTGGCCTTTGTTGTTACTTACAAAGATGACTTGACCTCCGTCTTTTTCCACCAACAAACAGAATTTTTCTTTATCGCTCGTCATATGCCTCGAGCAGCCACTATCCAAGTACCATTTGTTTTGATTTTGGGCTGCTAGGCATTCTTGCATATGTGGATCAGACAAGAGGTTTTGGTACCCAAATTACTTTGGGTCCCACTATATCATTCATGCCAAACAGTAAATGCTTCGGAATCCAAATTTGTTTGAGTTTCAGTTTATTTGGACTATTCCAGCATTGTTTTTCATTATGCCCGACCTTTTTACAGAAATTGCATGATGAAGGTTTTTCTACAACAATGGGCTTTTTGTTTTGAGGAACATGCATGGGCATTTTACCTTTTTGTTGCCTGGTCAGCTTTCCTTTAGAAGCTGGTTTCCTATCTTGTCGACAGCTCTCATTGGGGTTGTTGATAGGTTTTGCAGTTTTGTTAGCAACAAATTTGGTATTCTTAGGTTCCTGTTTCTTGCCCTTATCTTTACTTTTATTGTTCATTGACGGGATTTGTTTGCTTGTGCTTAGGCTGGTATCAACAAAAGATGTCAATAGATTTTTACCAATTACTTTTGGTTTAACAGGTTGATATCCAACCCCATGTTTTGCAACAAACACATTAGATCCCAAGATTGCATCAAGATTTTGTTTACTTTTGACAAACTTAGTTAGATCTTCATATTTTTCCTTAAGATGCTCTTCAGCCTTTTTCAACTTTTCTTTTACTTCAGTAAGTTCAACTTGGAGAGTTTTAAGGGAATTGCTTAGATCATCTTTTTCTTTTTGAACTTCTTGGAGTTTCAGTTTCATGCCATCCATTTCAACACTGTGTGCTTGTTCATCAACTTTCATCATTTCAATTTCTTTATTCAAGGATGTAATTTGTTCATTATGGTTGGTGTCATGAACAAGGGAATTGATTTTCTTTTTCAGTGCTTTATTTTCAGACTTAAACTCACAGAATTTTTCGAATAAAACAGTATAAGCTTCTTCCCATTCATCAACAGAATAAGTTTCAAAGGAAGAATTTACCTCATTGGAGTCATCACTTCTAGCCATTAGACACTGAACTTCATCATCTCCAGAGGTATCTTGACTGTTCTCATCTTCATCTTCATCACTCCAAGTTGCCAACATTGCTTTGGCTTTCTTGAAGGTGAATTTCTCCTTTTTTAGTTTCTTCTTGAGCTCGGGGCACTCTTTTCTCATGTGCCCTTGTTTCTTGCACTCATAGCACACAACATCAGACTTTTTGTTAGAATCAGATTTGTTCATAAAGTCTTTTTTTTGAAAAGGTTTGGAGTTACCTGATCCTCTCCTTTTGAATTTTAGAAATTTTTTGAATTGTCTAGTGAGCATGGCCATTTCATCACTTTCACTATCACTAGAGGTTTCAGGCTCATCACTTTCCTGTTGAGCATCCTTTTTGGAACCTGAAGATTTTTTCTTAGAAGCTTTTAAAGCAATTGATTTTCTTGGGTTCTCTTCAGTTTCCTTTCTTTTGACATTAATTTCATATGTCATTAAAGAGCCAATAAGTTCATCCAATTTCATTGTTGAGAGATCTTTTGAATCCTCAATGACAGTGGCTTTGGTGTTCCATGAGGATGGAAGAGACCGAAGTATCTTCCTCACCAAATCACTTTCTAAGTATTCCTTTTTAAGACCTTTCAACCCATTTATTATTAGCATGAACCTAGCAAACATGTTTGAGATGGTTTCATTGTTGTTCATCTTAAACATCTCATACTCAGAGACCAACATGCTTACCTTTGATTCCCTTACCTGAGACGTACCTTCGTATATCAATTCGAGCTTGTCCCACATTTCTTTTGTTGAGGTGCACATGGAGACACTCGAATATTCCTTGGGATGGACGGCGCATTGCATCATGTTTAGGGCACTCCAGTTGAGTGTTCCTTTTGCAATTTGATCCTTCGTCCAGTTATCTTCATCCTCGGGAAGAGTGTATGATCCTTTGTGGACGATCTTCCACAGCTCAAAGTTCTGTGCTCTCAGGAATACCTGCATGCAGTTTTTCCAATAAGGGTAGTCAGTTCCGTCAAAGAAGGGTGGCCTGGTCACAGAGTGTCCTTCGGCCATATACCCCTTGTTAGATTCCATGAGATCAAAGTTCTCCTGATCGTAAGATCAAACAAGTATAACAGTAAATCGGAGAAACCTTGCTCTCATACCAATTGAAAGGTTGTGGAATTCCCTATACGGTAATCTAGAAGGGGGGGTTGAATAGATTACTGTCAATTAAAAAGTTCTTATCACCTTCTTTTCACGAAGGCACAAACTGTGAAAACTATAACAGAGTTTAAACTAAACTTTGATGTGTGTAACTTGACAATAGATAGAGAAACAATCTATCAGATGTGTGTAGAGACACCGTGCCTACCAAACATCTAACGTAGAAACGTTCAAACCATAGGACACAGAGTTTTACGTGGTTCAGAGTACACAACTTGTCTATCCTATGTCCACGGTCCACACACACACTGAGAAAAGACTGCTTATGAGCTATTTCAATGACTACAACTCACACACACGAGTTGTCTGATGTGAAATCACGATCAGAACAACACAAGCCTCGTGAATCAAGCACAAGGACTGCTTGAGGCACAACCACACACACACGGATATGTAAAAACTAAAACAGGGAAGAGTTCTGAGTTGAAACACAAATCCTGATTAAGAACTTTTCTGATGAACGTCTGGATGGACTTCAAGCTTCATCTTGAGGGACACAACTTGATGGAGAGGCTTGAATCCATGACGATCAGACTTCAATACTGTTGGATCAACAGTTGGTTCAATCTCTGAATAGGAGGGTGAAGCAGAGCAGCAGCAACACCTCTTATTCTTGGACTTTCTCTAGGGTTTTTGGTGGAGGCTGCTTCTGTTCAAGATTACCTTCAAAAGATAGCTTATATAGTGGTGTCCATATATGGAGAGACGTGGTAGTTGGAACCACCATGTTTGGCAACTTAAAAACTTCCCGTATATGAATGTTTTCTTCGTCTGTCGACAACACTGGGTGCTCCTGTCGACAGGTATTGACAGGCAGAGGACTGGGAGTTCGAGAGACAGTTTCCTGTCAGTGGCTGTCGACAGGCGACACTGGTGCTATCGATAGGCACTCCTGTCCTGAGGTATGGCTTTCTGGCCTATTTGTATCTGTCGACAGGGGCCTTTCTGGCTGTCGACAGGTACCTGTTTTTCTTGCTTTTCTTGATCTTTTGAACCTTGTTTTGGTACATGTCTTGCATAGTATCTCACCTACATAAAAGAACTTAGTTAGGGAGATATAATGACATATAAATGATCAATTAACATGTTTGTTTCATTTGCAATCCAAGAGTCATTATCATCAAGTTTCATTACTTATCATTCATCAAGTTTGTCCATGAAATATTCATGCTCATCATCAAAAATAAAGATATGATTTGTTGGCTTAGCATTCTCATTAAGCATTCAACATATGAGAACTCAACAGACCTTTAATTGGATTGATTAATGGAGTATCACTCGGTCAAACGGGACCCTAATAGGTATGAACTCAAGTCCTTCGGTGTGACTAAAGATGGCACACAACTCACACGTGGGGATGGCTCAACCTAAGGGTACAATAGGTACAGCTTGCCCGGTGATCCGCAACGTGCGTACGGTCACGAGGACTTACGGAGGTCCTCGGAAGGCGGCCCTAGTCAACCCACGAGTGCTCGCAGGTGAGAGGACTCACTCAACCAAGGGGGAATACCTAAACAATGGGATGAATAGTGTATGCACGGGCTTAGGTGCCCAAATGTATGCAATGTCTATGCAAAGACAAAACAGGGTGACTAACAGATCTCGGGTAAAGTCGCGGTGACAAGATACGCCGCGACCCTATCGCGACCGGAAAGCCCGCCGCGACATCAACAGAGTCCTGAGAACTGTAATCACTCGCAAACACAGGACATACAGACTAGCCTAACACGCAATGCAAGCATGGAGCAACCAGATTAACCCAACAGAGATCATGAATCACACAGAAACTGGCACATGGATCAAAACATTAACAAACAAGCGTGTACCTATAAACGCGACGTCCACCCACGGTGCGAAGTTGTCGCGACCCCACGCTCCACCGCGACAGAGCCTGAAAACTTACAGTAAAAGGAAAAGGAAAGAACTCGAACCCTAGCATGATTCTAACACACAAAAAATGCAAGAATATAGGGTAGAAAGGCATAGAATAGACATAAGCGAACCCACAGAAGAGAAATAATGGAGATAGAAGGGGAGAAGCACTGACCTTATGTCACGTCGGCTACCCAGGATGTGAAGATATCGTGACAACGCGATACGCCGCATCTTCAACTGATAACAGAAATGCTAACAAGCAAAACAACAAACACCTAACAGGGTTCTAGGAAGGTATTCAAACAATGAAACATGGCAGGCAAGCAAACTAGACTCACGAGGGTAGCACTGAAGGTCCCACCCTGATCGCCAAAAGGTGTAATCATGGGGATTGTGCGACCCCCAAAACACGCAAATACGTATTCAATATAGAAGAATGGAAAAGGGTGTGATCACCACCTAACTAGTTTCCATATAATGAGAATCAAACGGGCTAACTAAGCTAGGAAAAGGAAGAGAGAATGAGTGGACTTACTGGTAATGCGACGGGGAACCCGTCGCATCGGAGCTAATATCGCGACGCCCAGGAAGGACGCGTCTTGATGTCGCGTCGCTCTAGTCTGTCGCGTTCTCTGTAGTGCGGGAGAAGTTGGTGTGGACCTCCTTCCTACCCTTCGGCCGGATAGAGGACAAGAGCTCCTTGTGAATCCTCACTTGGGTACCTGCCAAAACAAAGAAACAAGAAAAATGAACCCTATTAGAACAAGTTAAGCGTAATATCCATCCAAGAGTGAAAGAGAAAAAAAAGGAGCATGGAGGGAACGAACCTGAGGTGGTTTTTAAACCCCTAAGGTAATGGAAAACGTGGGAGAAAAATAGCATGCAACCTATCTAGAAGGAAATGACAACATGTATGAAAAGGGTAAAATGAGATGGAAGAAAAAAAGGAGCCCCATATGGGGCGACTCCCTGGCGTGAAGTAGTGTCCTTGGTGATTTAGAAGCTGTGAACAAAGAGGGAATAGCCCTCCTCACGTTCCACCCTCCATAGATGAGCAAAATGGGTAAGTTTTGAGGTGGAAAATGTGAGGAAAAGGAGAGGAAGAGGGAGAGCTGTGTGGCTAAGTCCAGAGTACTAAAAATTTTGGCAACCCTTCGGGATGAAAACCGAGCTCCCCCTGCTCTGAAGGGGGTGGCCTTGCTTTTATAAGAAAAGAGAGAGAAAATCCCATTTTAGATGATAAATACCCAAATAATAGATAAAATCCATTAAAATTCGGATTGGGAGAGTCCAAAGGGGTACCTAGAGTCTCCCACAACCCCAAACCGCGGCCATGGGGGTTGGGAGGTTGCATGAGATAGAGATAAGGCCATGGGAGGATAAAGTGGAGGTGGTTGCAGAGGCTGTTGCCGCGGCTGTAGTCACGACATATCGCAGGGGCACGACCTGGAATAACACGACGGCCGAAGGTGTCACGACTAAAAAGCCACGTGCATGGATATGCATGGGCTGTCGCAACGGCCAATGGGGGCGCGACATGATGAACGTGTCGCCACGATATGCCGCGTTAATGAAAATCGATTGTCCTCAATAAATGGCCAATCAAATGGGAGAATGATAGGCAATTAAGGCACAAGGACTCCTTTAAAAGGATAATGGACGGATTAAATGAAATTGGTCTTCTTAATGGGCTCAAAGCAAGGCTAATATTGGGCTCAAGGTGAGTGACCAACTAGGGGCTCACTAAGATGACAAGAAATGTGGTTCAACACATAGGCCATAAATGGGTATCTACAACTTCCCACCACCACTCTCCCCAGATCCCTCATGTCTATTAGGAGGTGGTGGCATCTCACCACCACCCCGACCACTCCTGGAGCTCGTCTCACCACCGAGGCGCCTCTCCTCATCCTTGTTCCTCCGCCGACTTGAGGAACCTGCTAAGTACTGGCGAACTGAGGCGCCGCTCGCACCAGTCGCCCCACTCGCACCACTCCTGCTCCGGCTCCGTGACCGGCCTATGGTCGTCATCACCTCCTGAAGTCCCTGCGCTAGGGTCTGCTATACGTGCAGATCAGCATGCAGCCGGGCCAACTCCTCCTGATCCACCGACGACCTCTACACTTGCAGTGTCACCAGCTCTCTCATTACCTCTGCCACGCGTGACTCAGCTATCTCTGCCCAGATGCACAGCTAATCCCTCTCTCCTGTCACTGTGTCGACCTGCCCCTGCAGCTGGGCCGCTCGGTCGATGGCCGTCCTCAGCTCCGTCTCCTGCAGGGAAAGCCAAGTCAGTGCCAAATTTGAATGATTTGTAATTTAAATCACTCTCTCACTTACCCGCTCAACCAACTCCGCCTGCACCTCCTCGGCCCTCCAGACGACATCTCCCTGTCGGTCCTCTAGATCCGACTGGGAGCTCTCTGCTGCTCTGGAGAAGGATGCACCAGACTGTGCCCTCCTCACTCTCTCTAGCTCCGCACGCTGCACATGCAACACTTGTCAAATTCTAAATCATCTATAAAATTGGTAAAGTGCTGAAGTCTGAGTAAGTGCTTACCAGCTGCTCTGCCTCCTTTGAGCGACCTCCCGATCCTGCACCTCCGAGTGGAGTAGGGCCCAAAGTGAGGTGATCTCTCCAGCCACGTCCACCTGCAATTCATTCCAAAATTTTCAGCCTTGATTTAATAAAAGAGAAATTCATGGAGTCTGAGTTTAGGAGATTTACCTATCATCGTGCGCCCTTGTAGACCCTCGCCCCATACTTTAAGGCGAATGCCTGAAGGTATGCGTCGTCAAATGTGGTGATGGACTTGACTTGCTTGCCTCGGCGCTCCTAGTTTTGGATCTGCTCCTTGACCCGCTCGCACCAGTCGGTGGTGTTGTGAAGTCCCCGGAACCTCCGACCAAGCCTGGGAGTCCAGTCGTGGTTTGGGAACTCTACTGTGCTCTGTCGTAGGCCGAGTGATCTCTCGGTCAGGTAGTGGTGGAGAGGTAGCACGAGGTTGAGAGCATGGATCCACACTGTCCTACCAAAGTAGGGGTGGGCCAGCTCCAACCAAGGCTGTCGCTCGTCCGCCTCCCCTAGATAAGGTTGCCACACCAACTGCACATCAAGTACATCTTGTCAGTAGTCGAGCAATTAATGAAAATCGAGCTGAATTCATGAGAAGGGTTAGAGCACTTACATCTATCTAGGGGTAGAGGTCAATGGCATCCTGGAGGGACGCCAGCTAGTCCTCTAGGGGGTGCGTGTCCCTACACGGCACCCAGCGTCGAGCAAGGGGCACGACGCCCGGTCGCTCCATGATCCCCCTCCTCAGGGCAGGGAGGTAGAGGTAGGCCCAGACCTGCAAGAACATGAAGCCACAGTTAGATCACAATTATAACATCAAAAGGGCAATTTAAGTAAAAGGGGCAAGAGAAGAAGAGTGTATCTGAAGGAAGGGGTAGAAGCCACTGATCGTGGTTGCCGGTCTGAGGAACCCAGGCTCTCGAACTGATGTGCCAGAAACGCTGCTCCCCAGGCATAGCCCCCTACCTCACCTAGGTCCTCTAGCAGTGGCAGGAACCGGCAGTGGACCAGGTTGCCCCTCGTGGCAAACAAGAGTCTACTAAAGAAGAGGATGAGGAAGTGACGTAGGTCTAGGTCTGCCTGAGCCCCTGGCTCATTAGCTAGACTCTGGACAACCCTCCTCCAGTCACTGCAGCTGCTCGTCTACATACTCGGCTACCCTCCTCCCAGTCTCAAACAGCCCTAAGCTCTCCTGAAGCTCGACCCTAGAGACGAGGGAGGACCTCTGCCCTACTGTCAAACCTAGCAGCCTATGGGCCAACTCTCGGTAGTAGGGGTAGGTGAAGCCGCTCACCGGATGCCCGTATACTCGCAACCCAGTGATCCTACCCACGTCCTCCAGGTTAGGGATCATATGTCCCCATGGGAGTACAAAGGTGGTCGCCTCCGCATCCCATCTGCTGCGCAGGGCCTGGGTCAGGGGGGCGTCCGCCCTCATCCACTCCATGCGGAGGACCTCCCCAAACCCCACTCATCCAACCTATCCCTCTGGAACCCGGGAAAGGCTAAATACACTACTAGCACTAAGATCCATGAAACCCGAGCCCTCATTTCTCCTTGCAAGCACAAATTATAATCATCAGTTAGTTTCATCCTGTTCAGGTTTTGGTCTTAGTTGAGATCACGGTGGCCCAGAGGGTCGCGACCTTGTCGTGACACCCCGATGCGTCGCGACCTGGTCGCGCCCCCCCTAGTGGACCGCGACCTTGTCACGACGGCCTTGGCCGACGCTACATGGTCGTGACTCGTTGACCCATCGCGACAATTGGTGTCGTGACGGGCCGACCCGTCGCGATATCAAAATACAGACCGACCGGATTTTCCCTTGTCCGGTGGCTATTTCTCTGGGCATCGCGCCCTACATTGGGCCCTCTAGGGGGCTTCCCCACACATCCACATGCAGAAATTAAAGGGTTTAGGGTTTGAGATCTTACCTTCTTCATGGCGTCCTCGCGAGCCCTCACTGCTGCTTTGAAGTTGACCACCGACATTTCTTCCTCTGCCATCTCGACCTCCGGGATCGCCTCCTCCACCAGAGGTGCCACCTCCCGTCGCCGGGAACTCCTCCTCGCCGCTGGCCGTTTCCCCTTTCCATCGCTGCTTCTACCACTGGATCCCTCCATTGCCACCAAGAACTAGGGTGAAAGAGAAAAGAAGGAAGAGTGGGGAAGTGAGTGAAAGGGAGAGTGAGAAAGCAAGAGAGAGAGAGAGTCGAAGAAGTGTGGGGGTAATCGCCAGAGAGAAAGGGAGTTCTTGCAGGATGAATGCACAAAAGGGGGGAAGAAAGGGGGCTTCTGCATATTTGAATCGCCAGTTGATGACGCGATGCCTTTGGACGTCGCGTTCCTGTCGCGACGGATAGGTAGGCCGTGACAATGTCACGACCCACCGCCCCATCGCGACCTTAAGGCGACATCTATAGGGGTCGCATTATCAACAGAACATAGTGCGCACAGAGTAAAAGTCTGATTTTATTGATTCGAATGATCACTTACATTGTCTAATATTCCCTATGATCAATTAAATGCACTTTCCTACCCTAATTATCATCTGATATCAAGCCTACATCAATCCAATCAATCTCAAGTTTCCGGTGTAGCTGGACGAATCCTCTTCAATGCCTCGAGGTACTCTTGGGTCATGTCCTCATCCTCCACTACCTCCGCCTGAATGAGACTCGTGGCGCATCCCTCCCAGTGGATGATGGCGCTCCGCACGTCCCGCTCATCTTGATCCTCATTCCTCTTCCGTTCCTGAATTGGCGGATAATGAGAGAGCAGAGGCACCACCATGCGTGCAGCCCCGCATTGGAGGTGGCAGTGATCCGGATTGCACAGGACCAATGCCTCGTTGCCTATGAGCCGTAGAGCCAGTCCTGTGCGTTGTGGTAGGCGGATCACCTTGTTATGCAGCCCTGCATTAGAGGTGGCAGTGATCCGGATTGTACAGGACCAATGCCTAATTGCCTATGAGCCATAGAGCCAGTCCTGTGTGTTGTGGTAGGCTGATCATCTTGTTATGCAGGAAGTGTGGGCGCATGTCAAACTCCGCCACCGTCATTGTCTTGAAGTAATCGCGCCATTCTTTTAGCCCTTCACTTGCGCAGTCTTGCACCACGCCTGTGGTGTCATGTAGAGGGGTGCACCCACGAAAGCTAGTGGATGATGTAGCATGCTCTTGCACTCAGTCAAAAGGTTGTCCATAGCCCAGAATTGAATGTGCATCCCCATCCAGAGCTCGAGGGCGATGACAGAACCATAGAAAGGGCCTCAGGTGGCTGCAGAAGATAATCCAGCGTAAAGATAACCAAGGACGGCTTGTGCGATGCTCATACCTTCGGATACAGAGTCGATTATGCTCAGGTTGGGGAACGAGATGGCGCCGTCTTCTGTCGGTAAGAGAATAACGCCACAGATGCAGATGGCGGTGGCTTTGGCTATAGCAAGGTGGTTCCCAATCTTGCGCTTGCACTGGGAGACAGCCCACTGGGAAATAGGAAGGAGATGGATGTGGCTTCGGCTAGTCATGCTGTAGAGATTGTCTTCTTAGTGGTGATCCCCCCGAGTATGCTCCACACATCAATTGGAGCCACGGTGTAGGAAAGAGTATGCTCCTCTCCCCTCTTGTACTTAGGGAGACCCAACATCAGCTCAAGTTCTTCTAATAGGATGGTGGCCTCAAAACTGGGGAAGATGAATGTGTGTGTCTGGGGATGCCACAGCTTCGCCAGTGCAGTGATGCTGTCCCACACGTGCACAATTTTATGATATTGCTTTGCCAATATGAGCACAGTCGTGAGCCCCCACTCACACAAGTGATGGGTAGAAGCCAGGGGGAGCATATCGATCATGGGCGCCAACCACGGGACTTTGGAGAACCTCCTATGGCCGAGGTGGATCTGGAATAGCAGAAAAGAAAAGAAAAGAGGGTTGGTAGCAGCAGGAGGAGAAGAAGAAGAAGAGAATGAAGAGAGAGAAGAACTTGAAAAGAGAGAAAGTGCACTTACTTGGAGTTCCAGCCTTGCACAAATGTGCCCGCGCACGGAGGAGAGACGTTGTAGCTCGGCATGGGATAGTCGGGCCGCCTTGGGGCCTGCATAGGGCTTGACATCATCCTGGAAGGCGGAGAAAGACCTCTTCATGGCTGAGGAGAGAGAAGATTGAAAGAGAGGAAGAGAGAGAGAGAGAGCTGGGATTTGGAGTCCCCTACAGCCCTATTTACAGATCTCTAGGGTAGCTAGTCCATCCCAATCTCGTACCTAGGTGTTAGAGTCATAATAGGGTAGGTTTAAGAGTCCTAGGAGAAGTCTAGTAGGTTTAGATAAGGATAAGATCCGATTTTTCCGTCTTTATCCCGCGACTGGTGTCGCGACGCCACGATGCGTCGCGTTAAGGTTGCAACCACCTAGGGCGTCGTGACCTTGTTGTGACCCCAGGTGCAACGCGTTAAGGTTGCGACCACCCAGGGCGCCGCGGCCTTGTTGCGACCCCTAGGTGTGTCGCGTTTCGGTCTGTTGTGTCTATACACTGTTTGTTTATGATTTTCATTTGTTTGAATGTATATATTTTCCCGTTGTCATGTTTGTTCGCTTTATTCGTTAGAAAAAATCACAAAAAATTCAAAAATAAAAAAAATAAAAAATAATAAAAAAAGATGGGACTTCACAGGTAAGTCAGGTAAGTATCAATATCCCTATTCCCTTGTATTACTATATGGTATTTTACTTATTATATCATTTCAAGGACCGACTGATTCTCAATGTGCTTTGGGATTTGAGTTCCCCTTTACCAAAAACAGTGATGATCTAGGTGCACATTGTTAATCGTTGGATAGGTCGTTAAGTTAGGTGAGTTTGGGAACGACGGACTCTGTCTTGCACAGTGGTTGCAGGAAGACTCTCGACCCATTATTGTCTGGTTTAGCAATATTATCCTTGATATATTTTCTATTTTCTCCTTTTCTTTGCATTGATTTAATGATTTCTTTTCTTTAGCCAGCATGTATCATATAGGACTTTGAGCTTTCATGTCTCATCTCTAGCTAATGGTGAGTCCTTGTTGAGTGCCCAACCATTCCTCATTTTCTGAAACACGAAATCTTATTCCACTCCGAATCGGAAGGTCGCCTCTGAGTGAGTTGTTCTTGCCAGATTGTCAAGATTTCCCTGTTGGATTCCCTATATGATTTTCATCCTTATTCCTTTTGATCCATTTTGGTTGCGAACCGCTCCCAGGACAGAGTCATGAGTTACCTGCCTGGCACGTGCATGTCCCTCAAAAATGAAACCTACAGGCCAATCGGCTAGGGTACCTCTCAATCGAGGGGTTAATCATCCCTTTTCTTTTTTCCTTCTCGTCCAGACTTGCGTCTTCCTTGCATTCTGCTCGAGCAGCTAACTCGGGGCCTTCACAAAGATTCCACTTGCTTGTTGATTAGATTGGGTGTCTCTTTACCTTGGCTCCCACTTTTCAGCCCCATGTTCGTCATTCACCTTGAACCCACCATTAGCCTTGCTTTGAGCCCATTAACAGCCCAATTTTTGTGATATCCCATCCATTATCTCTTAAAGAGAGTTCTTGAGCCTTAAATGCCCATTATTCTCCCATTTGATTGGCCAATAATTCAAGAATAATCGATTTTCCTTAACGCTACGGGTCATGGCACCACGTTAATCCTTGTCGCGCCCCCTATGGCCGTCGCGACAGCCCATGCATATCCATGCACGTGGCCTTTCTGTCGCACCCCTTCTGGCCGTCGCGTTAGTCCCTGTCGAGCCCCTACGACCCGTTGTAACAACAGCCGCATGCGCTGGCCTCCGCAACCACCTCCTATTTATCCTCTTATGGCCTTTGCATTTATCCCCAAGCAACCCCCCAACCTCCTGAGCGCATCTTGGGATTGTGGGACTCCTTGGGCATCCTTTGGACTCTCACCCACAAGATTTAATGGTATTTATCCTTTATTTGGGTAATTTATCATAAAAATGGGATTATTCTCTCTCATTTCTCTATAAAAGCAAGGCCTCTCCTTCAGGAAGAGAGAAGCCCCGATTTTCATCCCGAAGGGCTGCCGAAATTTCCTTTGAGCTGGACTTAGCCCGCAGCCCTCTCTTTCACTCTCATTTTTTCACCTTTTCTCTTTACCAAGCTATGCCTCTTTCTTCATCTATGAGGCTTGGAAGTGGAGGAGGTGACTCTTGGAGCATCTCATCAACTGAGGACGTCATATAGCACCAGGGAGTCGCCCCTTTGGGGCTCTTTCTTCCTCTCCCTCTCCCTTTATTCTTTCATGCATGTTATTTCCTTTTAGTAGGTAGGATTCATTCCACTAGTCCACCCACATTTTCCATCACCCAAGGGGTTTAAAAACCACCCCCCAGGTCCGTTCCCACCATGCTTTCATTTTACTTTTATTTGAGGATAGATTCTACGCTTCAGCTTATTCTAACAGGGTTTTCTTTCTTGTTTTCATTGTTTTGGTAGGCATCCAAGCGAAGCTGACGAGCAGCTCTTGTTCTCTGGCTGGCCAGAGAACAGGAAGAAGGTCCTCTCACATTTATCTCGCACTGAAGAGGACGCGGCGATGGAGGGCGATGCGGCAAAGAAATGCACCCTACCTGGGCGTCGTGACATCAAGCCCATCGTGGCGGGATCACCCGTTGTGATCTCAGTGAGTCCTTCTATCCTCTTTCTTTTTCCTAGCTTAGTTAGCCCGCATCATTCTCATTATTAGGCAACTATCTAGGTGGCGATCACATCCATGTTTCCATACTTCTATAGTTAATACATGTTTGTGTGTTTTGGGGGTTGCACATTCCCTGTGATTACACCCGTGTTGGATGACTGGCCACTAACGTGTCCGGGCTGGGCGACACATTAGTGACGTGACGGAGGTGCCCGTCGCGACAGTCATCCGTGTTGCGACCAGTTCCTGCGTCGCATTCTTGTCATGCCTTGTTTCTCTGCCACGTCTTGGTGTCGTGCCCAGTCAACGGGTCACGACAACATTTCCGCTTTTTGGTCGTCTGACACCTGTCAGAGTGGCAGGCGGGTCAGAGTGGCTGTCTGGTTGTCGTGGCGTCCCTGGCGGATGCGTTCTGGTCGTGGTGTGGGCGGCCATCGCGTTAAGGTTGGTAACGCGACGCCCCGCCCCGTCGCATTCTGGGGGCCAGAGGCTAAAAGCCTTGGCCGGTTTCCCCCTTTTCCTCTTCCCCCTTTCTCCCTTTCCTCTCTTCTCTGAGGTGGAGAGGTATCCCCATCTCCTTCTCCGGCGTGGAGCGTGGTGGAGCGGCCGGCGGTTCGTGCGGAGCTTGGAGCGTCCGCGGGGAGCGAGGAGGAGGCGGTCGTGGCTTCGTGAAGACCCCTTTAGGGGTTCGGTTCTTCAAAAGGGAAGGAATTTCTTGTACTCTTTCCATTCCGGGCGATTAGGAGCCCTCATGTGTGAATGCATGCTTTAGAAGCTTTCCCCATGCTCCCCTCCCCGTTGTGTGCATGATTGTAGTGTGTGGGCGACCCCAGGATGTAGCATCCCTGTGGTCTCCGTCCTGACTGATGTCGTGACCACAGTGCACGTCATGACATCAGAGGAAGCGTCGCCCAGGTCGGGCGCCACCTTATCGCGGCACAGTTGGCCGTTGCGATAAGGATCGTGTCGCGGCGCGGTTTCTTGTCGCCTTTACGATGGGATCGCGACGGGCTAGGAGGGCGCGACAAGACCTAGTTTGCCTCAGGTGTTTCTGTGGCCTCAATTGGTGTGTCGGCATGTGCCCCAGGGCAGGTGTGCCCTTAGGACCTTCTGGTGGGAATGCGGCAGGTTGCCTCCCTGCGTTCAGTGACCGAAGGTGACACCTTCGTGGCCATGTCCTAGCGGCGGTACTAGGAGGCTCACGTCTGTCTAATAATTGATTGTCTGTCGGTCAATCGATTATTAGAAGAGCGATGGTTTCTGTTCTGTTTGGTGGTGTTCCGATTTCTTGGGCCGAGCCATGTGTGCCGACGTTGGCCGACGGCCCTTCTGGGGGTTTCCGGAAGGAGTGCCGTACGTGCCTGTGCCTGCTGGGCTTGTCTTGGTTACAAGCCAGCTGTGCCGGTTTCTATGGTGGTTGCCCCACCAGTTTCTCTTTCACTCGGTGCTCGGCACTTGAGTGATTGTCTGCGAGATAGGTTGTTACCGTTACCTGGGACCGCCGGTCCCCGCGTCTATGTCAGAGGGATTTTCTCCGGACAGCGGGGTTTGCTCGAGTCACTGACTCTGGTAGCAGTAGGGGAAAACAGTGGGGACAGTGGCATGAGTTGTTTGTAGAGCTCTCTTAGCTAGTCTGGGTCTCCGAGGTGGTTGAGGTGCTCTTCCAGTGCGAACCAGCTAGTCCTTATCACTGCCTCGCTCTGCGTTAGTTCTGGAGCCACGTAGGGAGGTTAGGCATGGGGCCACAGCTTGGCTGGGCTGTGGTGGTTTGTTAGTTGTTCTTTGCTATGGCTCTCTAGCCTCACTCTACCTAGGGAGGTTGTAGGCAGGAGTTGATGGCTGGAGAGCGAGAGGGGTGGACTGTGTGTCCCTCTCTCAGCTGCCTGTGGCGGTGGTTTGGTTGCACTTGTTGTGACGGAGTTTCTCATGCTGTTTCTAAGTGAGTCTCGTCACCCAAGCTTGCACGGTGGTTGTATCCTAACCATGTCTAGTTTCTATGGGCTTGGTTGGTTTGGCCTCGTGGGCCTTGTTTAGTGGCTTCCGCTCTGCGGGTTCTCTTAGGGTGTCTTATGTAGACACCCGACCGCTGGTTTTGTAAACCGTTCCTTGGTGCCGTATGTAGTGGCACCAGAGTGTGTAGTTCCCTGACCTCGTGGCGTGTTCGAGGTATAGGGTGGTTCTGCTTGTGGGCCCTCGACGTTGTGGAGGTCTGAGGTGGCCGTGCCTATGGTGAGATGGTGCTTCTCACGTGGTTGCTCGGTGTCTCTTGTGGTGACACCTAGTTGTTCCTTCCCGACCTCGTGGAGGTCCGGGATGTTGGTGCTTGTGTCATAAGACTCTGGTCTCACGTGGTTGCTCCGGTGTTCCGTGAGCTTGTTGTCCCGCGTTACTGCTTTGTAGAGTAGTTTGCTTCTATTTTGTTGGAGTTCCTGCTGCTCTGGCTGGTAAGGGACTAGTTATCCCTACTAAGCCTTGTTCGCGAGGCTCACCCCCCCTACTCCCTTCAGGTAGGGACTCGCTGTCGCAAGAGTTCGTTGCTGGACGGTCGTGGTGGCGGCTTGTTCGCCGTGCATTGCCAGCAGTGTGAGTTGTGAGCGTGAGCGCTTGTACTGTGAGTTGAGAGTGACCTTTTTGCAAGTCCTCGGGTATGCCCCTTAAGGACTGCACCTTTCTTTCTGTACCTGTACTTTTATTTGGGACATGTTGTACATATTTCCTTTATTAATGTACAAACTTTCTTGTTATAGTTATTTGAATTCATTGCTTATCTCACTGGACTAAATTCTAACCCTTTCGGGTTTTCGGATCCGTGGGTGGCGGCATGACCTTCGGGGTCCCTGGCGGGGTCTGGGAGGTCGGGTCGTTACACTAACCTTAGTAACTCTTCCGGAAACACATCCACAAATTCTCTAACAACAGGTACCATATCCACTGCCTTTTCTACCTCAACTAAACTAACATATGCCAAATAGGCTACACATTCTGCATTAATTAATTTCCTAGCATTCAAGGCAGAAATAATGAATTTAGGGGTGTAGAATGGCATACCTTGGAACTTAAATAAATCTCCTCCTGGATAGCTGAACCTTACTTTCTTTTTCCTGCAATCCACCACTGCCCCATATGCCTCCAACCAATCCATACCTAATATCATATCATACTCCTTTAATTGCAAAGAATAAAGCCTAGCCGGCAACTAATTACCCTATATCATAATAGGTACCTCATCCAAATAACATGTGGTAAACATGAAATCTCCCGACGGTACCTCCACCATAGGCTCACACTGCCTCTCCTCAAAAGGATGTACCATAACATCAAGAAAATCTTCGGAAATGAAAGAGTGAGATGCACCCGGATCAATTAATGTTCTTGCTGAAAATTCAAAGATTGGTATAATACCTTCAATCAGATTATATGCCTTCGCTTGGGCCTTGGTAATCGCCATTACTCGACCTCGTCCTCCACCCCTCTGATAAGGTGCACCTCTCCCTTGCCCAGCTGAAGATTGCTGCTGCTGTGGCAGTTGCTGTTGTTGTTGTGATGTCCCTCTACCATAGCTAGCTCTTCTTGGGTATGGATAATTCCTCGCCATATGCCCCAGCTGATCACAATTGTAACACCGGAATTCCCCGGGCTGCCTTGCCGTGCTTTCTTGAGACTCCTCTGTCTCTGGCTTCAAATCGCGCCCTTGCTGAAATCCTTGCTGCTTGCCACCTCCTCAACCTCTAAATATCTTTTTCAACTTGTTGCCCCATTTTCCAAAGCCCGAAGAAGACGATCCTCCCGAAGGTGCTTTTTCCTTACTAACACCCGCGGATTCTTGTGGAAGTCGGAAACTACCACCACTTGATCCCGATCCACTAGACTGCCTAGCTTGTATGGTTCTTTCAAGTATTGCTACTCTTTGGGCTACTTCTTCCACTGAACCACATATCAAAGGAATAACCGCATCTTGCAACTCCGGCCTCAATCCCCGGATAAAGTACTCAATCATCATTGCATTATTGGTTACTATATACGGGGCATACCTACTCAAGGCCATGAACCTCATTTGATACTCCAACACAGACAAGTTCCCTTGATGAAGTGTTCTAAATTGCTCCCTCTTTGCTTGCTGAACTTGTACCGGAAAGAAAGTATTGTTGAAGACCTCCAAAAACTCGGGCCAAGTGATTGTTTCTTCTGCTCTACTGGTAAACACGATTTGCATCTTAAGTCTCCACCATTCTTGTGCAAAACCCCTCAACTGATAAGTTGCCAAAGTAACTCTATCTGCCTGAGAACACCTCATTGTGACAAACGCCCTCTCAATCTCATGAATCCAATGCTCCGCTGTATCCGGACTTGGACCTCTTGAGTACGTTGGTGGTTGCAAATGCAAGAACCTCTCCACCATCATCGTGGACTCCTCCACACTTGCTGGTCTCACTGGTACCACTGGAGGTAAAGGTGCTGTAAGAGGTGCCTCTACTCCATAGGGTGGTACTAATGGTGCCGGCATTATCTCCTCCGTCACTGGTTGTGCTACCCTAGTAGGTTGACCAGGTAGTTGTTGATCCAACCTTGTCCAAATATGCGTGATACTCTCCCACATTCTTTCTATCATCTGATGAGTAGACTCCTCAGGATCATCACCTCCTCCTCCCCAATCTCTCCTATCAGCCATTATAAATCTGCACATACACATTCTATTCACATAACACACAAGTATATCATTATAAAATAGGGCCAACTACCAGCAGAATACCATGATAAGGAACAACTATGTACATTTCTCATTCTTTCATATCTACACGGACCTTGCTCTGATACCAACTGTAATGCTCTTCGCCGTTCAGGCCCGTTAACCCAATAACGTGCCTAACACGACACCGCCTCCCGCAATCGTGATGATCAGTTCATCCCCATATAATTTAATGAGTTATATATCTATTTTGGTGATTAACAAAACTTCAATAAAGTGTCATCTAACAAGTTTTCATGAAGCTTAGGCACAAGAAGTAAATCAGGCGAAATCAAGAAAATATGTAAGTATTTCTTACTTTCTAGCTTTTAAAAATTACAGAGCAGGAAATTTCTCTAAGTACACATCGACTCTTTATATGCTACAACGATTTCATTAGAATCATATTGATTTCATAAGGATTTTTAGTGTCATACCGATTTCGGTCTCATAACGATTTCCTTACTTCTATCGATTTAATTTTCATAAGGATTTGATAAGTGGGCATATCGATTTCGACCTCACAACGATTCGCTTAGTGGGCATAACGATTTCAATCTCACAATAATTCGCTTAGTGGGCATAACGATTTCAACCTCACAACGATTCACTTAGTGGGCATAACGATTTGCTCTCACAACGATTTGATAAGTGAGAACAACGATTTGCTCTCACAACGATTTGATAAGTGAGAACAACGATTTGTTCTCACAACGATTTGGTTTCTCATAACGATTTGAAAAGTGAGAGCAACGATTTTCTCTCACAACGATTTGATAAGTGAGAACAACGATTTGCTCTCACAACGATTTAGTTTCTACAACGATTTGGTTTTTATAACGATTCGATAAGTTCCACATTGATTTAGTCTTCATAACGATTCGACATGTTACAACAACAACTTGGTCATTATAACGACTTGATAAGTTACACAACGATTTGCTTGCTGTAACGATTCGATAAGTCACAACAACGACTTGGTCTGTGTAACGATTCGATAAAACAAAACATCGATTTGATCACTACATCGACTCGATAAGTGAGACAAAGATTTAGTTATAATGACTTGTTTATAACGATTTGCCTATACTCTCATAACAATTTGTCTCTACAATGATTTGGTTATGATTATATAACGATTTATGTTCGCATCAATTTACTTGTACACGTGTAACAATTTACATAAACAAGGACTCATTCACAGCGATTTCATAAGTCGTACTTACAACGATTTCATGAGCTATAATGACTTGATATTTAAACATATTTCAAATATTTTGAATGTCAAGGTCTTCCCTCGCTTTTCTTCGATATCCATGCATTTATTATGACTGAACATTTCACTGCACAATGCATGCTCAAATATCTTCTATTCCTATGCTTATATTGGAAACATCTTTTTAGAAAACAGAATGGCATTTCTATTTTTGATGTATATTCGTCCTAACGTTGACTGACAACAAGAGACATCGTAGTTGTCTATCATTCAGCATTTATTGTGTGCAGGTCTCTGACAGCACAACCATTTACAACGTTGGACAAAATGAAAGATAAAGGATATCGAGAAGGATGTTCTCTTTGCATGCATGGACTGTTGACTGGAAGCTCTACAATACCATGCAGTCTAACGTATACCAGAGCATAGAGACAACGAACATATCAACGGCTACTTCCTTAAGAGAAGATATATATTCAAGTCTGAAGACTCTAAACAGACAACTTTTGCAAGAGAGCAATCTTTCACGCAAGAAGAGTCTGAATAGAAGAGTGATTTTCATTCCAACTTTTATGTAGTTCTCGCTCTCATCATTCCTGCTCAATTCCTTGGAGAGCACCTTTGAGTTTTGAGAGTTTCGTTCATTGTAGATCTCTTACTCTCAGTCTCTGCCTCAGATCTAGATTTGTTGTAAACCAAGTCTAGGGGCACTTCGCCTGACTTTCACACTTTGTTGTGTTGTTCCTCTTCTGGGTTGAAGAGAAGACCTGTGGTTGACAGGTGTTTCCGTTCCCTTTGCATAGAAGGAAGACCTGAGGTTCAGGGTGTATTGTACCTCTTCCGGTTGAGAAGAGAAGGCCAGCTGTGGCTGGATGTGTAAGTGTCCTTGAGGGGGACTGTACCCTTGGGTAGTGATGCCCTGAGTTGTTGTTGAGGGACTGGACGTAGGACTCCTGTGGAGAGGAGGTCCGAACCAGGATACAAATCCTTATGCAGTGTGTTTGCTTTCTGTGTGTTTGTTATTGTTTCTATGACTAACACTAACCGCCAATCGCAGTGTATTGTTTAAACCTATTTGTTGACAGGTTTAGATAATCGAATTTTAAAGAATCCCATTCACCCCCCCTCTGGGCTTGCGAGCCTGGCAACAAGTGGTATCAGAGCTAGTCTCTTCGACAAAGAAGATCCAACGATCTAAAAAGAAAAGATCAAATGGCAGCCCAAGGTCACTTCGAAGGTCAGTCAGTCAACAGGCCACCATTGTTCGATGGTGAAGACTACACTTACTGGAAAACAAGAATGGTGAACTTCCTACAAGGGCTTGATTATTAGATTTGGTCGATTGTAGAAGAAGGAGACCGTCTAGTTACAAATGATAAAGACAAGTGGACTGAAGATGATATGAAGGAAATTTCTCTCAACTGCAAGGCCAAGAGTATACTATGTTGTGCTCTTAGCAAGAAGGAGTTCAACAGAATCTCCGCCTGCAAATCCGCCATGGAAATGTTGGAGAAGCTAAGAATCACTTATGAAGGCACTGACAAAGTGAAAGAGACCAGAATAGATATTCTGGTAACACAGTATGAAAGGTTCCAGATGCAGCCGAGAGAGTCAATAACCCAGATATACAGCAGATTTACAGACATCACTAACGGGTTAGCTGGTCTTGAAAAGACATATGAAATGGGAGATATGGTTAGAAAAATCTTAAGATCCCTACCAGCTTCATGGACCCCCAAAGTGACAGTGATAGAAGAGGCTAATGACTTGAAGAGAATGTCATTGGAGAAACTCATTGGGTCCCTAATGGCCCATGAGATCAACATGGAGAGATTGGGAGAGTCATCAAACAGAAGAAAAAACTCCTACGCTCTCAAGGCAGAAGAAGTTACAACTGAAGAATCTTCAGATGATAATGTCAGCAATGAAGACAGTGATGATGAAGAAGCACTTCTATCCAGAAGACTACAACGCATACTATCCAAGAAAAAGAAATATCAGTCTGGAAGGAGGTATTTTAAGAAAGAAAAAGGCTTCAAGAAGCTTGAAGTCAGAGATGTAAAGAAGAATGAACCTATCTGCTACGAATGCAAGAAGCCCGGACATATCAAAGCTGAATGTCTGAAACTAAAGAAAACCGAGCTGAAAAAGAAGGATAGTTCCAAGAAATTCAGAAGATATAATAAGAAGGCCATGGCAGCAGCATGAGATAACAATAGCGACTCTAACAGTGAGTCGAGCTCAAGTGAAGAAGAAGAGGAAAAGGCGAACTTGGCCTTCATGGCTAACATTGAAGAAAAGGTATCATCTGACTCATCTTTTTCTTCATGCAATGAATCTGAATCCGATAGTTTAGAGGATGCCTTTAATGAACTTTATAGTAAATATAAAGATGTGTGTAAATTATTAAACGGTAGTAAGAAAAGTCATGCTTGCTTGGAAAATACAAACTTAGATTTGAAATCTGAAAATGAGCAACTTGAAAAACAAATTACTGAGCTAAAAATAAGAAACGATTTATTATGTGAGGATTTGAAAAATAAAAATGAACAAATAGCAAGATCGGAAAACCAAGAAACAGTAAATAAATTAAAACAGGAAATTAACACATTAACAATAGAAAATGAAAAATTATCAAGCACATTAGAAAAATTTACAAATGGTAAAACAACATTGATACTGAAAGGTGCTAGAAGGTCAGTTAAAAAGAAACATGGATTAGGTTATACTCCACCTGATAATGAAGAAACAATAGTATACCCTAAAATATATCCAACACCTAAGTTCATAGCCGAACAAGATATATATTCCAAATGAAAAGGTAAGTAAAATATCGTGCTGTAGCCACTGCAACAAACTAGGTCATATTAAAATAACCTGCCCAACTAAACATAAAAGATGGATAATTAAGAGGAAAATTGATGATACTAACCAATCAGGACCCAAAAGAACTTGGGTAACTAAAGCTTAGTGTTTTCATTGCAGGGAAGCCTTCGAGCATCTAAATGGTACCTGGATAGTGGGTGCTCAAGGCATATGTCTGGTAACAGGAAGTTGTTCTCTCACCTTAAAGCTGAAGAAGGTACAATGACATATGGAGATAATGGAAAAGGGACAGTCATAGGTTGCGGATCAGTTGTAGTAAAGGAAAAACACTCATTGAAGATGTACTTTGTGTAAAAGGACTCAAACACAATCTTATCAGCATCAGTCAGCTATGTGACAAAGGACATCAGATCAAGTTTCAGGAATCAAAGTGTAGTATCATGAAGGATGGTACAGTCGTGTTTGAAGCCTGCAGGGAAAAGAACATATATGTACATCATCTAGAAGACTTGAAAGATCAAGATGTCTGTTTAGCAGCGAACAATGAGCAGTCAACTAAACTTTGGCACCGAAGATTGGGTCATTGTAGCTTGGATGGCATAAGAAAGTTAATCAAGAAAAACTTGGTGGAAGGCCTACCCAAGGTAAGCACAAAAATGGATAGTGTATGTGGGCCGTGTGCAAAAAGAAAGCACACTAAGTCATCCTTCAAGTCAAAGACAGTGGTAACAACTTCAAAACTTTTGGAATTATTACACATGGATTTGTTTGAACCAATGAGGACCACAAGTCTTGGAGGAAAGAACTTTGGATTTGTCATAGTGGATGATTACTCCAGATTCACTTGGGTATCCTTCCTGGAGCATAAGGACAACACGTTTGACAGTTTTGTAAGTTTCAATGGGAAGGTTCAGAAGGACAAAAAGTATAGCATCATCAACATCCGATCAGATCATGGAGGAGAGTTTCAAAATGAAAGATTTGCTAAGTTCTGTGATGATCAAGGGATAGAGCACAACTTCTCAGCACTAAGGACACCACAACAAAATGGAGTTACTGAGAGAAAGAATCGAACTTTATTGGACATGGCTAGAACAATGCTGTCAGAGTATGATTTACCAACATATTTCTGGGCCGAAGCTATCAACACAGTGTGATATATTATCAATAGAGTAATGATCAGGCCGATATTGAAAAAGACTGCATACGAGCTCTACAAGCAGAAGAAGCCAAAGATCAGCCACTTCAGAATCATTGGATGTCCGTGTTTCATCCTAAACAACAGAAAAGGGACATTGGTAAGCTAGATTTAAAATCAGATGAAGGTATATTCATAGGGTATGCTTCTAAACCCAAATGATATAGAGTATTTAATAAGCATAGTTTATTAATTGAACAAACAGTGCATGTTATTTTTGATGAAACTAACCCTTCCTTGAGAAAGGGAGTAGACAGTGATGTTGATGATGCAGATGAACTGTCCAAGAAGTTAAAGAATACATCCATTGAGGATAAGGAAGATCCACCCTTGGAAGATCTACAACAAAAAGATATTTCACATAATAATCTTCCAAAGGAATGGAGATACAAGAAAGATCATCTGTTGGATAACATTATTGGAGATCCATCGGTTGGAGTAAGAACTAGAGGTAACGTAATCCCATGTGATTATTTAGCCTTTGTATCTCAAATAGAGCCTAAGACAGCCAATGAAGCACTGTCTGATGAATCTTGGATATTAGTCATGCAAGATGAACTTAATCAGTTCAAGAGAAACCAAGTATGGTCCCTTGTTGTGAGACCATCAGATCATCCTGTGATTGGCACCAAATGGGTGTTCATGAACAAAATGGATGAAGCTGGTGTGATCACTAGAAACAATGCCAGATTGGTAGCTCAGGGCTATTCTCAAGAGGAAGGCATAGATTTTGATGAAACCTATGCACCAGTAGCTAGACTTCAGGCAATTAGAATTTTACTTGCTTATGCATCTGCATTGGATTTAAAACTTTTTCAAATGGATGTAAAATCGGCTTTTCTAAATGGTTACATAAAGGAGGAAGTTTATGTAGAACAACCTCCCGGTTTTGATGATATCGATTTTCCAAATCATGTATTTAAATTGTACAAGGCATTATATGGTTTCAAACAAGCACCTAGAGCATGGTATGAACAATTAAGTGTATTTTTGTTAAACCATGGATTTATTAGAGGAAAAGTAGATAGCACATTATTCATTAAGTATAAAGTTAAAAATGTGTTACTTGTTCAAATCTATGTTGATGATATAATATTTGGTTCTACTGATGAATCTCTTTGCAAGTACTTTGAAAAGCTTATGTAGGGAGAATTTGAAATGAGCATGATGGGGGAACTTAATTATTTCCTCGGATTGCAAATCAAGCAAGGAAAAGAAGGCTCCCACATTTGTCAAGCCAAGTACACCAAAGAGCTACTAAAGAAATTTGGTTTTGAAAACGCCAAGCCACTGTCAACACCAATCAGCACATCTACAAGGCTAGACAGTGACAAGGATGGTAAGAAAGTAGACCAAAAGCTCTACAGAGGTATGATAAGTTCATTACTTTATTTGACAACAAGTAGACCTGATATATTGTTTAGTGTATGCATGTGTGCTAGGTATCAGGCAGACCCTAGAGAGTCTCATTTAATTAGTGTCAAACATATCTTTAGATACTTAGCAAGAACTCATGATATAGGATTGTGGTATCCAAAATCATGTAAAATAAATTTAGTAGGATACTCTGACGCTGATTACGCTGGATGCAAGATAGATAGGAAAAGCACCAGTGGATATTGTCAATTTCTTGCAGGTTGTTTGATTTCATGGTCCTCAAAGAAGCAAAAGAGTAGCACTGTCAACAGTTGAAGCTGAGTACGTGGCTGCTGGAAGCTGCTGTACACAACTCCTATGGATCAAGCAGCAACTTGACGATTATGGGCTGAAGGGTTGGCGAAATTCTCAATATGGTAATCTAGAAGGGGGGGTTGAATAGATTACTGTCAATTAAAACACTTCTTACCTTCTTTTTGCAAGAACACTGACTGTTAAAATAATAGCAGAGTTTTAAGCTAAGTGTGGATGTGTGTGACTGGATTACAGGTAGGAAACAGATTATCAAACGTGCGTAGAGATGTCATGCCTACCAAACATCTACCATAAATTCGTGCAATCCACAAGACACGGCGATTTACGTGGTTCGGAGTACACAACTTGTGTATCCTACATCCACGGGCCACACACGCACGCAGAACAACCTGCTTATGAGCTAGTTCAACAACTACAACTCACACACACGTGTTTTCTGATGTGTAACCACGATCAGATCAACACACACACACGTGATTTCAAGCACAAGGATCGCTTGAATCACCACAACACACACACGGATGGTGAGAGTATGAAAATAGGAAGAGTTCAGAGTGAAAGAATGAATCCTGATGTAGAACTCATCTGGGAACGCCTGGAGGGAGTTCAAACTTCGACTTGAATGCTTCAGATTGATGGAGAAGGTTGAATCCTCGACGTTCTATCTTCAGTAACTGCTGGATCGAAGGATCTCTCGGTCTCTGAACAGCAGTCTGAAGCAGAGCAGCAGCAACACCTTCTGTTCTTGGACTTGCTCTAGGGTTTTTGGTTGTGGCTGCTTCTGTACGAGATCCACTTGACAAAAGTTGCTTATATAGTAGTGTTTACATATGGAGAGTCGTGGTAGAGAGAAACACCATCTACGGCAACTTGGAAACTGTCCGTATCTGAAGATCTCCTTCGTCCGTCGACAGGTCTGGGTGCATCTGTCGACAGATAGAAATAGTTTTGCAAAAGCCAGAAGTCAGGTTTTGCGGGTAGCAGATTTCTGTACTTATCTGTCGACAGTCGACTTGCATCTGTCGACAGATAGGAGCAGAATTGCACATTCCTGAGCTCTGTCTGTAGGTGGCTGTCGACAGGTACATGGGGTCTGTCGACAGGTAGCTGTTTCCTGAGCTTTGTCTTGTTTGTCTGTTCACATCTGTCGACAAGACCTGAAGGGGTGTCGACAGGTGACTGTCTTCATGAATGTATCTGATCTTTTTCTCTTGTTTTGGTATATCTTTGTTGCATGCACTCATACCTGCATGATCAAACATGTATAGTAAGATATTATGAATACATAGAAGATCAAATATTCATCATGTTGCTTGCTTGAAGATGTCATGTATTAAACCTCAATTATGGATGTTCATCATCAAAAACATGTTGTCATAAACAATAGAATGAAAAACCCAACATTCTCCCCCTTTTTGATGATGACAAAATTATTCAATTAGTGCACAATTGAGTTTCTCCCCCTTTTGACAACATCTAAAGGTATTCACAACAGTCACACACAATGATATAGCAAAGAACTGTGTTTTCATTGATGAGATATGAAGCACACACAGTACAAAATGTGATGACTTAGATGAAAGGGAATGAAATTACATGACCATCAAATGAAAAAGCATAACATAGAACATGACAGACACCTGTGAAAAATAGAAACAGACATTAACTCTTAGACTCATAGACATTCTATGCAGCATCATCGCCAGGCGGTGTAGAAGCCCAACGGCTTTCCTGAAGCCTATTGAGACGCAGCTGCAGTTGGACTTGAGTGTCCGCTATTGCTTCCATGTTAGCATCCACTGTGTCCAATCGTGCATGAATCTTATCAAATCCAGTGGACATCTGGAGTTGCATCTGAGCAAGAAGATCACGCAGAGATGGCTCAGCATCTACATTACTAGCATTATCTCCCGGAGCATCAAGAGGCTCAGACTGGGAGTCTTCTTCTTCTTCATCACCAGGAGCTTCTTCATCTTCAAAATCTTCATCCATGGCAACAGCTGGTGCCTTTCCTTTGAGCTCGCGAGTGACGACCCCATCAACGAGCGTGTATCCCATTCTATGTGCAGCAGTGAGATCAAAACTACTGCGGGAGTTGAGCATGATGCATTCACTGTCCGGAATGTCGATTCCAATGAACCTCATAAGGGAGGTGAGTGGGCAAGCGAAAGGCATGGAGCTCCGGGGTTGGTAGAAGCATCGGTGGATGAGACCAAGCATCAGAAGAGGGAGATTTATGGGTTCACACTTGAGGGAAAAGGTGAAGAGTGACTTATGAACATCGGTGACAAGTTCCCGACTGCCATGTTTTGGCGCAATCAGGGTTCTGAAGATGTGGTGTATCATATGGTTCAATGGAGGGAAGGAATTGGCATTCAATTTGCCAATCTTCTTTGTGCCATCATAATCTTCAAGAGTGAGGAGGTGATAGTACACAGAAGCATCCAGAGTATGGGTGAGGATGTCGGCTCCGGAATTGGGGATTTGAAGGGCCGTGCTAATGAGGTTGGCTGTGAGTTGGAAAGTGGTGCCCTTCACAATTGTGTAGAAATGCTTGTCCTGAGAGAAGCCAAGATTATTGAAGAAGTCACGAACGACAGTGGGAGAATAAGCCGTGTGACTGTAGGGAAAGGACGTCCACCGCTGTGTGTCAAATAGGGGTTGGAGGTTGGGAAATAGATCTGCCAAGGACTCAAAATCCACATACCTAGGCTGAACAAAGTTGCTGAATGACCCCTTAGAATGAGTGAGATGGAGACGGGGAGGAACCACAAGTTCGGGCAAGCGGTCATCCCGAAGCTTCGTGCGGCGCTCAGCAGTAGCCTGGTCGTCGTCGCCGGCTCGAGTGAGGAAGGATGGCGGCGAGATGCCAGTTTCTTTGCCTTGGGAGCCATGGAGATGATGGGACAAGGGTGGATGAGGGGGACAAGGGAAGTAGAAGAAGGCTCTGTGGAGAAAGAGCAAGAGAAGAAGGAAGGTAGGGTTTCCCATCCAAAGAAGGAAGAGAAATGAGTTGGGTAGGAGGAGGGGTTGATTCGGGTGGTGAAGGAGGAGGAAGGACCGGGGTTGCCTTTTAAAGAAGTTTGAAGGAAGTCTAAAAGGCATGGTCCCACCAAATCAGCCCCAAATGGCGCGCCCGTTGGCCTTCCAAATCAGGGCTGCCGCCATCTGTCGACAGATGCCTGGAGATCTGTCGACAGGACTATACAGAAATTCTGCCTGACTGCTTTTTGTGTGAAATTTGAAAGAGAAATTGTGAGCATTGGTTACACATTGTATAAATAAGGTGTAGAATGGGTATACACACATTTGAACCCACCATAGACATGGATATTAAAGCTCTCCCATTTACCTAAATGGTTTAAACATAATACCCAAGGAGTTTCAAATTAGAGCATTAATAAGAGAACACCTTACGGTCTTAGAGAAAAGACACTGATACCCTTGTTTGATTAAGGACATTGTAGACCAACACTATCCTTAGTTTGATGATGATCAAATGATGATTGAAATGAATGCCTAAACTTCTTGATAACCATAGACACTAAATGACCTCGGGATTTGAGACACTGTGGAGGCTTCACTCTATTTCATTTTTTTTTTTGCTTGACAACAAATGAATGCAATGGGAAAAGTGGTACTTAAGATAACTTCATACCTTTTGACGTGAGGATAGACATGACAAGTGCCCGTACCCCCAGTTACTCAGTGGAAGTGTCCATCATACCGTTGTATAGAGTTGATGAGATAGCTTTTTGACGCGAGGGCAGACATTTGTGATGCCCATCTCCCCGGTTACTCAGCAATACACATCATTGCTCTACCTTTTACCCAATTGTAGATTGACGTTTATCTATTTTTAATGTTTTTCAGAAATAGGTAGCTTTTCTCCAATTTAGATTAAAATTCCAGATCAAAGAATGTATATGATTAGCAGTCAATATTAGACATAAAGATCAATGACCATAAGACTTTTCAAGTTACTGGAGAATAGTGTTAGCTTACAAGAAAATTATTCAATAGAGTTAGGTGTTTATCCTCTACGATGGTTCAATGTTTTCAAAATGATGTAACCTAAACCCGTGCATGAGTAGTATGTCCAAATCATGGTGGTTTGTGGAATAACATCAATATCATGTGAATATGATGGAGTCAACATGCATAAACACCCAATAAACATCTTAGATGAAGAACATGAACCTGCTCACGAGTTTGATGTGAAATAGGCATGAATTGACAAGGAGTGTGGTTGTCGACAGCTAGAGGGAGCCTGTCGACAGGTGAGCACAGACAGAAGACTGGGTTTTCAGAACTGTGTCTAGCTATCGACAGATGAGTTGTCGTCTGTCGACAGGTGTACACAGTTCAAAGACTGATGTCTGTGGAGCCTGATCTGTCGACGGGGGGTGCATGACTATCGACAGAAGCTTGTGCAGAGTGGACTCAAGCTTTGAATGAGGAATTAAATGAATAGAACAAGTGAGAGAAATTGACATGAATGAGATATGGATGACTTCCTTCACTAAACACTCATCTAACCTGATTTTACTCCCCCATAGTGTGTGCTTATGTATCCACATACAAGCAAGGAAATCAAGAACACACTTTCACAAATAAATCAACCAACAGCACATCAGTTCATGTATGAGAGCAGATTATGAAGAGATTCAAGTTTTGAAAGGAAGAGGGAATGGGCAAAGTGAAAAGAAACTAATTCCTTATATAAAGTAAATGACTCTTCCATGCAACATAACTATGGATACTTGGCGGAGATATTTTCTCACGTATAATGAAAGTTTCCAAACAAGCATGACTTGTTCTTCTACAATTCACCATTTGATATACCTCATAGTTGGTGCACATAAGGGACAAATACTTAGTATCCGGATAAGTTTCATTACAATTTGCACAATCCCAATTCCCGTCTCAATGTGGTGAATCTATCTTCAGCCAGTGGTTTGGTAAAGATATCAGCCAATTTTTTTTCAGTGGGTATGAAACTAATTTCCAAGGATTTGTTGGCAACTTCATCTCTCAAGAAATGGTGACGAATTTCTATGTGTTTTGTCCTAGAGTGTTGAATGTGATTCTTTGATAGATTGATTGCACTAGTGTTGTCACATAGGATAGGTGTGCATCCAATATCGATGTTATAGTCACACAATTGACTTTTTATCCACAACACTTGTGCCGCACAACTCCCTGTAGCGACATATTCTGCCTCTGCAGTGGAGAGTGCAACCGAGTGTTGCTTCTTGGATGCTCACGAAACCATGCAACCACTAAGGATTTGGCAATAGCCACTAGTGCTTTTCCTGTCTATTTTACATCCAGCATAGTCAGCATCAGAATATGAAATCAAGTCAAAGCTACTACCTGCTGGATACCAAAGACCCAAGTCATACGTACCTGAGAGATATCTGAAAATTCTCTTAACTGCAATTAAATGGTTTTCCTTTAGACTAGATTGGTATCTAGCACAAAGGCAAACACTGAACTGAATGTCCGGTCTACTTGCAGTAAGATAAAGGAGTGAGCCAATCATACCTCGGAACTGTTTGGCATCTACCGGTTTACCTTTCTCATCTTTTTCCAGTTTTATACTTGTGCTCATGGGTGTTGAGGAAGACTTTGATTGTTCAAACTGAAACCTTTTTAGTAGCTCTTTAACATATTTTTCTTGGTTTATGAAGAAGCCATCCTCCATTTGCTTGACCTGCAAACCAAGAAAGAATTGAAGCTCCCCCATTAGACTCATCTCAAATTCACTGTGCATGTGTTTGAAAAATTCCTCACACAGTGAAGGGTTAGTAGATCCAAAAATGATGTCGTCCACATAAACTTGAACAACAATGATGTATGTGCGAACTTTCTTTGTAAAGAGAGTTTGGTCTACTTTACCTCTTAAGTAGTTTTTGCTTACCAGAAAGGTGCTTAGTCTATCGTACCAAGCTCGGGGTGCCTATTTCAAACCATAAAGAGCCTTGTGCAGTTTATAGACATGGTTAGGCTTATCATGATCTTCAAAGCCAGGTGGTTGAGAGACATAGACTCCTCTTTTATGTAGCCATTCAAGAAGGCAGTTTTGACATCCATTTGAAACAATTTAAACTTGTTTGAGCATGCATATGCTAACAAGATTCTAACTGCTTCTAGCCTAGCTACAGGTGCAAAGGATTCTTTAAAGTCCACACCAAACTCCTGATTATATCCCTTTGCAACCAATCTAGCCTTGTTTCTCACCACTTTACCCTCTTCATTGAGTTTGTTTCTAAAGACCCATCTTGTACCTATGACAGACATTTCAGGGGTTTTAGGAACTAAACTCCATACATTATTTCTTTGAAATTGTCCAAGCTCCCCATGCATAGCATCAATCCATGAATCTTCTTTTAAGGCTTCTTCAACATTCTTTGGTTCCACTTGAGAGACAAAAGCTAAATGGTCCTGTTCAACTATTTGATTAACCTTAGATCTAGTTTGAACCGACTCATTTAAGTCTCCTATCACATTCTCAAGGGGGTGATCTTTAGAGTACCTCACATTGGTGACTGTTGAAGGCCTGGGTAGATCTTGCATTTGAGGAGGTTGTTCTGGAGGAGGAAGTGCTTGAGGTGGTTCATGTTGAAGTTCTTCCTCATGTGGATCTTGGTCAGGTACATCGTCTTGATTTCTGAATAGATGACAGTCATCTTCATCATCATACCTACGAAGAAATCCACTCTTTGATTTTGAAACAACTTGAGATTATTCTTTTCCTTTTCTTTGTAGTTCCTCAAGGGTTGTTCCTTCAGTTTCATCAAACCTGTAAGCATTTTCAATGTTAGGCTTGATTTGAGATTCATAAAAAATTACATGTGGTGTTTCTTCCACTATTCTAGTTTTCAGATTAAACACCCTATAGGCTCTAGAGTGTTCTGAGTATCCAAGAAAAATACCTTGATCGCTCTTGGCTTCAAACTTGTCCAAATCATTTTTATCATTGTTATGTATGAACACTTTTGAACCAAAAACTCTGAAATACCCAGTGGTGGGTTTCTTACCTTTCAGAAGTTCGTAGGGAGTTTTCTTGAATACCGGTCTTACCATGGCTCTGTTAAGAATGTAGCATGACGTGTTTACCACTTCTGCCCCAAAGCTTCTTGCAAGTTGATTCTCGACCAGAAGCGTGCGAGCCATCTCCACCAAGGTTCTATTCTTCCTCTCCACAACCCCATTTTGCTCTGGAGTTTTTGGGGAGGAGAACAAGTGTTCTATACCTTGGTTCTTGCAAAAATCAATGAAGGAGGAGTTGTCAAATTCTCCCCCATGATCAGCGCGGATGGAGCATATTTTGTTGACATTCCCATGCTCAATTTTATTGAAAAATTCTTCAAAAACATTCAGTGCTTCATTCTTGTGAGCCAGAAATTTCACCCAAGTGAACCTAGAGAAATCATCTACAATGACAAAACCATATCGTTTGCCATTGAGACTTAGTGTTCTCGTAGGTCCAAATAGGTCCATGTGCAACAGTTCATAAGCTTTAGAAGTACTCACCGGTGCTTTGGATTTGAAGGATTTCCGGGTTTGTTTTCCCTGTGCACATGCATCACAAAAATTTTCATTTTTATTGAATGGAATTTCAGGAAGTCCACTTACCAATTTGAGCCTCATGATCTTGTGCAACACATTATAACTAGCATGACCAAGCCTACGATGTCACAATGTAAGCTCGTCCTATTTGTTTTCTACAAGACACAAATCATTATTTTTTGGATCATCTAAGTCAACCATATAGATGTTATTTATCCTTTTTCCAGAAAACTTCATACTTCCTGTTTCCTTATCAAGAATTTGACATGAATTAGACTCAAAGACAATTTTATGACCCTTATCACACAGTTGACTTATGCTAAGCAAATTGTGATGAAGGCCATCAGCAAGCAACACATTGTCTATTAAGTTAGAGGCAAACTTACCGACTTTACCTGAGCTGATGATCTGGCCTTTGTTGTTACCTCCGAATATAACTTGACCTCCATCTTTTTCCACGAGCATACAGAATTTTCCTTTGTCACCCGTCATGTGCCTCGAGCAGCCACTATCCAAGTACCATTTGTTTTGATTATGGGCTGCTAGGCATTCCTCATTTGAGTCCTCACTTCTCGCCATGAGATAGTGGACTTCATCATCTCCAGAGGTAGCTTGACTATTGTCGTCCTCGTCTTCATCGCTCCAAGTGGCCAGCATTGCCTTGGCTTTCTTGAACGTAAACTTGTCCTTTTTCAGCTTCTTCTTGAGCTCTGGGCACTCTCCTCTCATGTGCCCTTGCTTCTTGCACTCGCAACACACAATCTCAGATTTTTTGTTAGAATCAAATTTATTGGAAAATTCTTTCTTTTGGAAAGGTTTAGAGTTACCTGTACCTCTCCTCTTGTATTTCAGGAATTTTTTGAATTGCCTAATGAGCATGGCCATTTCATCATTTTCACTCTCACTAGACGATTAAAACTCATCACTTTCCTGAATGACCTCCTTTTGGAAGCTGAGGAACTTTTCCTGGAAGCCTTCAAGGCAAGTGGCTTCCTAGGATTTTCTTCAGTTTCCTTTCTTTTCATGTTGATTTCATAGGTCATCAGTGAGCCAATGAGTTCATCCAATTTCATTTTTGAAAGGTCCTTGGAATCCTCAATGACAGTGGCTTTGGTGTTCCATGAGGATGGAAGAGACCGAAGAATCTTCCTCACCAAATCACTTTCTGAGTATTCCTTTTTCAGACCTTTCAAGCCATCAATAATCAACATGAATCTCGCAAACATGTTAGAGATGGTTTCAGTAGAGTTCATTTTAAACATTTCATATTCGGAAACCAACATGCTTGCTTTAGTTTCCCTTACCTCAGACGTACCTTCATAAATTAGCTCGAGTTTGTCCCACATCTCTTTTACTGATGTGCACGTGGAAACTCTCGAGTATTCGTTGGGATGGACCGCGCATTGCATCATGTTGAGGGTGCTCCAGTTGAGTGTCCCCTTCGCGATCTGGTCCTTGGTCCAGGTACTCTCGTCCTCAGGAAGGGAATATTCGCCTTTGTGGACTATTTTCCACAGCTCGTAGTTCTGTGCTCTCAGGAACACCTGCATACTATTTTTCCAATAAGGGTAGTTAGTTCCATCAAAAAATGGTGGCCTGGTCACTGAGTGACCCTCGGCCATGAATCCCTTGCTAGATTCCATTAGACCGTGAATCCCCTGATCGTAAGATCAAACAGTTAAGACAGTAAATCGGAGAAACTCAGCTCTGATACCAATTGAAGGGTTTGCGAAATTCCCAATATGGTAATCTAGAAGGGGGGGTTGAATAGATTACTGTCAATTAAAACACTTATTACCTTCTTTTTGCAAGAACACTGACTGTTAAAACAATAGCAGAGTTTTAAGCTAAGTGTGGATGTGTGTGACTGGATTACAGGTAGGAAACAGATTATCAAACGTGCGTAGAGATGCCGTGCCTACCAAACATCTACCGTAAATTCGTGCAATCCACAAGACAGGACGATTTACGTGGTTCGGAGTACACAACTTGTGTATCCTACATCCACGGGCCACGCACACACGCAGAACAACCTGCTTATGAGCTAGTTCAACAACTACAACTCACACACACGTGTTTTCTGATGTGCAACCACGATCAGATCAACACACACACGTGATTTCAAGCACAAGGGTCTCTTGAATCACCACAACACACACGCGGATGGTGAGAATATGAAAATAGGAAGAGTTCGGAGTGAAAGAATGAATCCTGATGTAGAACTCTTCTGGGAACGCCTGGAGGGAGTTCAAACTTCGACTTGAATGCTTCAGATTGATGGAGAAGGTTGAATCCTCGACGTTCTATCTTCAGTAACTGCTAGAGCGAAGGATCTCTCGGTCTCTGAACAGCAGTCTAAAGCAGAGCAGCATCAACACCTTCTGTTCTTGGACTTGCTCTAGGGTTTTTAGTTGTGGCTGCTTCTGTACGAGATCCACTTGACAAAAGTTGCTTATATAGTGGTGTTTACATATGGAGAGTCGTGGTAGAGAGAAACACCATCTACGGCAACTTGGAAACTTTCCGTATCTGAAGATCTCCTTCGTCTGTCGACAGGTCTGGGTGCATGTATCGACAGACAGAAATAGTTTTGCAAAACCCAGAAGTCAGGTTTTACGGGTAGCAGATTTCTGTACTTATCTGTCGACAGTCGACTTGCATCTATCGATAGATAGGAGCAGAATTGCACATTCCTGAGATCTGTCTGTAGGTGGCTGTCGACAGGTACATGGGGTCTGTCGACAGGTAGCTGTTTCCTGAGCTTTGTCTTGTCTGTCTGTTCACATCTGTCGACAGGACCTGAAGGGGTGTCGACAGGTGACTGTCTTCATGAATGTATCTGATCTTTTTCTCTTGTTTTGGTATATCTTTGTTGCATGCACTCATGCCTGCATGATCAAACATGTATAGTAAGATATTATGAATACATAGAAGATCAAATATTCCATCATGTTGCTTGCTTGAAGATGTCATGTATTAAACCTAAATTATGGATGTTCATCATCAAAAACATGTTGTCATAAACAATAGAATGAAAAACCCAACATGGGCTACACATCAAGATAATTCCCTTGCTGTGCGACAACACCAGTGCGATAAATCTTACCAAGAATCCAGTTCAGCACTCAAGGACAAAGCATATAGAGGTTAGATATCATTTTATTCGTGATCATGTAGCTAATAGTAATATAGATATTTCCTTTATAGATACGCAAAATCAGTTAGCAGATATATTCACAAAAGCCTTACCTGAAGAGAGATTTACGTCTCTTAGAAGGGAATTAGGCATGTGTAATTTGTGATAGAGTTGTCTACAAATAACTGAAATAATAATTACTTCAGAATTTCAATTATTCACTCTCCTGAAATTAAGCTAAATCCTTAAAGATCGCTTGCGTCATAAAAATCTTTGACGGTTCATTATTTTAAAGGTATTTATTCATCTCGAACTTGTCTCTGTTTTGTTGTTTTCCGCATTTATGGCGCCATCCTCTCAAAAGTCACCTTATCTTTATCTGATATAACCCGAAATCTATGTCATAACGATTCACCTCCTGCTCTCATCTCTTTCAACTTGCCTGAGACGATAACCCTATCGACTCCGGCATCAACTTCGTGCGATTTCAAAGCGTCCACTCTTTCCAGTGAGAAATTTCTTGGGGGTTTCTTCTCCAATCTTCCTTCCAACCATCCAGAACCATTTCCTACTCAAAACCATGGCCACTTCTGGAGTTTCCGGCATCGTCGGGGGCTATGGAGCTGCGTTTCTCACCACCGAGCAGTAGGAAAGGTTTACAACAGTGAAGACCAAGTTGTGCAGGAACAAAGCAGTAGACATTGTAGATTTGGAGAAGAATGGAATGCACAGCATTGTAGCAGCTATGGAAAGAATAAAATGGACGAAGATGACAACTCTATCAGAGGTGAGTTATCCAGACCTGGTCAAAGCGTTCTCTGTATGTTTGAAGTCTAAAGAGGATGGGTCCTTGACATCCACTGTCAAGGGAACCCAGATTAGGATCACATATGATCTATTGGCATCATTGTTTGGTGTTTGTACCACCGGTCACAATGGAGTACACACTGTCGACATTCAGGCGAAAGGCTTGGGGATTGTCGGTTCTGAGTTCAAATTGAAGGATGGGAAAATAGATATTAATCAGTTGAACGCTTTCAACCGCATACTGCATTTTATAATCTGTCAGATATTGGTTCCTAGGAGTGCCACCTTTTCTACATATACCAAGGCGGACTCCGATATGATGTTCTGGGCTATCCAGAACCAGAGCATAAACATGGCCGAGGTGATTTTGGAAAGGATGAAGCTTGCATCTGCTCAGGTTTGGGACAAGAAGAGTAAGTTGAATGTGTCCCTTCCCTATGCCCACTTGTTAACCAAGATTTTCCAACACTTCGGGATAAATCTAAGTGGGGAAGTTTCAGAGAAGATGGGCCAAGCTATCTGGTCCAAGAATCTTAAGAAAAGTGGATTCTCTCTTGTTGGTGGTATGTGGACCAAGACCTCAGCAGCAGAGGGCGAGGCCATTATTGGTGAAGTCCCTGAGGTACAAGAAGAGGCAGCAACAACAGCAGTTCAAGTTGAGCAAGAGATTGCAAGGCCAGAAGTGCCAATGGTCCAAGTGCAGCAGGAAGAAATCAGGGCTGAAACTTCAGTGGTCCAAGAAGACCAAGCAGCAGCAGCAACAATTGATCAAGCAAATGCAGAAGAAGTTAGTCTTCAAGAGCCAGTGGTCTCTGAAAGTAAAATTGAGGACATTCCTTCAGAGGAAATTGAGCCCGTAGGGCAAATTGTAGTGGATGTGCCTCCTTTATCCCATATAGCTTCAATACTCAGGGATGTACTGGACTCCATTCCCAGCACTCAGGGGGAGCCAGTTATCAATGGTGATCAAGAAGTTGAAGTTGTGGCACCATGCCACATTCAAAATGTTGTTATGGAGGATGCTCCTATTGAGGGGGAGTAGTCAATTGCGATGGAAGCTGCACCTCAGGGGGAGCACACTGCCAGTGTCCCCATTGATGATCAGTTCAGAGAAGGAGTTGTGGAAAGCGCCTCAGATGAAGAGGCTAATGTTGATAATGTGGAGCCCGTTGCTAGGGCCAGTGACAAGGGAAAAGAAATGGCTCCTGAAATTCCCCTCCTTACCAGGAAGCCACATAAGAGGCTGAAGAGAAAGCAATTGAAGATCAATCTGAAGCCTTTAATTGATAGAATGGATGAACAAGGAAAGATCTTATGCTCTGTGCAATCCGATATTGCATCTATCTTTATAAGCCAGAGTACTTCAGCTAAGGAGATGGGCATGGTCAGAAATGCAATTAGATGGGTGCGAAGTGAGCTCATAAGCATTAAGGAATCTGTAGCTGCTCTTACAGACTTGGTGAGGACGCAGGTCATTCATGCCCCTCCTGCTCCTTCTACTGCAGAACATGTTGGCAGCCAAGGGCCATCTGGGCCAAGTCAAGAAAATGTTGGGCCATCAGGGCTAAAGGAGGCAGAGCTCTCTGGGACTTCAGGGCCATCAGTTGTTGATGAAGATCGGCCATCCGGGCCAATTACTGTTGAAGAAGTGGCAACTTCAGGGTCAGCTGAGGCTGTGAAGTCAGGGCCATCAGGGCCAGCTGAAGTTCTGTCCGGGCTACCCGGGCTAGTGGATTCAGTGGCTGAGCCTGTCAGAGGAGAAGAGCAAGTTGTAGCTCCAGAGCCCCCTACTCCTTCTCCACTTCCAACTCCAGCTCCTCCTTCTCCACCGTCATCTTCCACAGCACCTCCAACTCCTCCCACCTTCAAACAACCCATTCCCAGAACCATTTCTTCTCCTACACCCTTTCCTTCCCAGTCCTCCTCATCTCCTGTTTCTTCCACTCACATTCCTCCACCTCCTCCTTCTTTTGAGGTTCCTCCAGCCTCCTCTTCAGCTAGGGCTTCCTCTTTTGGTCCTTCCTCCTGTGGACCAACTGATGTTCCTCTCACTACCACTCACTCCTTCCTTCATCCACCTGCTCCTCCCTCCTTTATCTCTATTATTCCGAAGAGTGCTCAAATTGATGCCCCCTTCCTCAGGGCCATCAAATATGAATTTGAAGAAGCTATCCTTCGTTCAGTCTTGAAGGTTAGTAGTCATGTTCATAGGACAGGCTCTTCTAGCCCAGTCCCCAAGAAAAGACTAACCTCCACTCATTCTGTTTCTTCTGAACCTTGTTATCCACCCCTTTGGTTTTCTCTTACAGTAGTTCATAAAAACAAACCGCTGTATAGAGAATTTCTTCAGAAGGTCACTTTTGCCACCATTATTGGTCTTCCACATCTCAACCTTTTGGATCATCTCACTCTCATTCTTCCTCTCACCTCTCTATCCAAGGCTGAACAGTAAAAAATCTTCTCCATGACTGAAGCCAAATCCGAAGAGCAGTGGGGTCGGGGTAACAAGACCTTGTACAATAAATTTCTTCTCGGCAAGTCAGCCAGGTTCCCTCCCCGGGATCACTCATTGTCGCTATCTGAGTGGTTCCAGATTCTTCACAAGGACACCTGGGCTCCATTTGTTCAGAAAGAGATAAAAATGATCAGACATTTTCAGATGTTCAACAACTATCACTATCTCAATCATCTCCCTGAAGTTCAATTTGGTCAATTTCGACAAGCTATTCGTGCTCTTGGGTCCAATAATGCTCATACCGACTCCATTCAAGTGGACTTTGCCACTTTGTAGATACCTAATGTAGTACTCCTCCCTCCTCTTCATTATCTGATCATGGACTCCGATGTTGGCTCCATCATCTTTGAGCATTTTGCCAGAGTCATGGGGAGAATTCATGTGCAGAAAGGACATCTAGTTGCTTTCAATAGATTTTTGTTCAAAGAATACATTCTGGGCTATATCAGTTCAGACGTTCTTGACCCTCTCTTGTCTGAATGCGAGAGGTTATCTCCAGCAGAATGGGCCAAATTTTACCCTCTGTCAGCTCAGCAACTTGATGATCTAAATGTCTCTCAAGCCAGAGAATATAAATCCTCTGTTTCAGTAGCTGAATTTCTTGACATGAACTCTATTCACCTTGTTCGAGATCCATTTGCAACATGGGTTGAGAGATACAAGATTTATGTTGCCATGAGACTTGAACTGAAGCAAAAGCAGCTCTTCTATCCTATTTCAATTGATCAGTTCCTTCAGCATGCCAGTTTTGGCACCATTAGCCTCCTCAAAATGTCTCTTGGCCAGAATGCATATGGTCCCTTCCTTTCAGATCAGAGGCAACTGCACATCCAGAGGATGGTTCCTGTCATGGGCCCTTCCTATTCTATTGAGTTTGGGGCCTTTCAAGCTCACTTTGAAGAGCAGGAACGCCAGGCTTGGCCAATTATACCCCGCCATGCCTCTCTTTTGTCTCCTGCTTACTATTTCCCTGTACCCCCTCAAGATTAATGCAAATTCTCTTCTTTGCTCTCTTATTTCTCTTTTCTCTCTTTCTTTGTCTCATTATGGTCTCTTTTTGCTTAATGACAAAAAGGAGGAGAAAAATCTATGTTTCTGAAATACATTTCTAACTTCATTTCAGAAAATTCACTTAGATTTATTTAAAATCATCTATGCTTTTGTGTTATGTTTTGTCATCACCAAAAAGGGGGAGATTGATGATCAGTTCATCCCCATATAATTTTTTCATCTAACAAGTTTTCATGAAGCTTAGGCACAAAAGTAAATCAAGAGAAATCAAGAAAATATAAGTGTTTCTTACTTTCTAGCTTTTAAAAATTACAGAGCAGGAATTTCTCTAAGTACACATCGACTCTTTACATGCTACAACGATTTCATTAGAATCATAATGATTTCATAAGGATTTGTAGTGTCATACTGATTCCGGTCTCATAATGATTTCCTTACTTCTATCGATTTAATTTTCATAAGGATTTGATAAGTGGGCATATCGATTTCGACCTCACAACGATTCGCTTAGTGGGCGTAATGATTTCGATCTCACACGATTCGCTTAGTGGGCGTAACAATTTCAATCTCACAATGATTCGCTTAGTGGGCATAAAAATTTCGACCTCACAACGATTCGCTTAGTGGGCGTAACGATTTGCTCTCACAGCGATTTGATAAGTGAGAACAATGATTTGCTCTCACAACGATTTGATAAGTGAGAACAACGATTTGCTCTCACAACGATTCAGTTTCTCATAACGATTTGAAAAGTGAGAACAACGATTTGCTCTCACAACGATTTGATAAGTGAGAACAACGATTTTCTCTCATAATGATTCAGTTTCTACAATGATTTGGTAAGTGAGACCAACGATTTGGTTTGTATAACGATTCGATAAGTTCCACATCGATTTAGTCTTCATAACGATTCGACAAGTTACAACAACGACTTGGTCATTATAACGACTCGATAAGTTTCACAACGATTTGCTTACTATAACGATTCAATAAGTCACAACAACGACTTGGTCTATGTAACGATTCGATAAACAAAACATCGATTTGATCACTACATCGACTCGATAAGTGAGACAACGATTTGGTTATAACGACTTGTTTATAATGATTTGCTTATACTCTCATATCGATTTGTCTCTACAATGATTTGGTTATGATTATATAAAGATTTATGTTCGCATCGATTTACTTATACACGTGCAACAATTTACATAAACAACAACTCATTCACAGCAATTTCAAAAGTCGTACTTACAACGATTTCATGAGCTATAACGACTTTATATTTAAACATATTTTAAATATTTTGAATGTCAAGGTCTTCCCTCGCTTTTCTCTGATATCCATGCATTTATTATGACTGAACATTTCACTACACAATGCATGATCAAATATCTTCTATTCATATGCTTATATTGGGAACATCTTTTTAGAAAGCAGAATGGCATTTCTATTTTGATGTATATTCGTCCTAATGTTGACTGACAACAAGAGACAGCATAGCTGTCTATCATTCAGCATTTATTGTGTGCAGGTCTCTGACAGCACAACCATTTACAACGTTGGACAAAATGAAAGATAAAGGATATCGAGAAGGATTTTATCTTTGTATGCATGGACTGTTGACTGGAAGCTCTACAATACCATGCAGTCTAACGTATACCAGAGCATAGGGACAATGGACATATCAACGGATACTTCCTCAAGAGAAGATATATATTCAAGTCTGAAGACTCTAAACAGACAACTTTTGCAAGAGAGCAATCTTTCATGCAAGAAGAGTCTGAATAGAAGGGCGATTTTCATTACAATTTTTGTGTAGTTCTCGCTCTCATCATTCCTGCTCAATTCCTTGGAGATCACCTTTGAGTTCTGAGAGTTTTGTTCATTGTAGATCTCATACTCTTAGTCTCTACCTTAGATCTGGATTTGTTGTAAACTAGGTCTAGGGGCACTTCGCCTGACTTTCACACTTTGTTATGTTGTTCCTCTTCTGGGTTGAAGAGAAGACTTGTGGTTGACAGGTGTTTCTGTTCCCTTCGCATAGAAGGAAGACCTGAGGTTCAGGGTGTATTGTACCTCTTCCGGTTGAGAAGAGAAGGTCAGCTATGGCTGGATGTGTAAGTGTCCTTGAGGGGGACTGTACCCTTGGGTAGTGATATCCTGAGTTGTTGCTCAGGGACTGGATGTAGGACTCCTGTGGAGAGGAGGTCCGAACAAGAATAAAAATCCTTGTGCAGTGTGTTTGCTTTCTGTGCGTTTGTTATTGTTTCTACGACTAACACTAACAGCCAATTGCAGTGTATTGTTTAAACCTTTTTGTTGACAGGTTTAGATAATCGAATTTTAAAGAATCCCATTCACCCCCCCCCCTCTGGGCTTGCTAGCTGGGCAACAGATCGGGCCGAAGCCTCGCAAGGGATATCAACCACACATGTCCGTGAATTTATAAAAGAATGCATTGATCACACATAAGCTCTTATTTCTCACACATATTCACATGAAATGTACATACTCAGTTCCATATATAGTCATAAGCAAAGTACAATAGCCTGGGACAAACCCCCAAGGCTCCACAAGAGAAGGCATTACTCTACTGGTGGTGAGGGCCCAACTCCACTACGAAGCTGACCAGAACTAGAGGAGGGACGAGAATTCTCCTGCTCTCCTTCACCTGGAAGAAGAAGGGGTGAGCCTCACAAGTCATTGGCTCAGTAGGGAAACTCCCCCAAAGCCGTAAAACACAGTTTATATCCAAACTATAAAGCATAAAAAAAGTGTAAACATTTACACATGATGCTACAGATGAAAGTAAATAAATGGCAAACCAAACCACACACGAGTGTACAAGCTACAGAAGGGTACGCCGAACACGAGTCACGAAGACTGGTTCACGACACCAGCCACGAACTCAGACAAACAACACAAGTACACCTCTCAGCGTCGCAGCCATGGACGAAAGGTCCAGCTACCGCTCCACCTCAACAAGACAAGAACCGTGGAGACAAACCATACCACACCTGCAAGAAACACTGTTGCAAGACCAGGCCTGACACCTTTATGAACTCCGGCCGAGAACCCTAAAGTGAGGCACTAGAAACCGGACTAGCTGAGAACCAGTACGTCTACCGGTGTCTGTCCCTTAACCAAGAGCACACTACAAACGGCCGCACACCCACAAACACAAGCCGCTATCCCTTGTCGTCTTTGCCTCAGTCGGACGTGCAACTCAAAATCGGAGTGAGGGTGTCCAGGAAGATGACACAAACCCTGACAGTACTCCCATACCGAGACAAGCCCTAAGCACCTAGTGCTAGGGTAACTGACTGGAGAGGTAACTACGGAAGGCATGGCACCCTGTAATCACGGGGATTGTACGACCCCCAAAACATGCAAACATTTATCCAATATGGAAGCATGGGAAAAGGATGTGATCGCCACCTAACTTGTTGCCTAATGATGAAAATAGCATGGGCTAACTAAGCTAGGAAAAGACAACAAGAGGACTTACTGATATCGAGACGTGGAACCACGTCGCGATGGGCTGAAGTCACGTCACCCTTGTAGGGCGCGTCTCTGCGGTCACATCGCCCTCATCCATCGCGTTCTCTAAAGTGTAGGAGAAGTGATGAAGGACCTTCTTCCTGCCCTCTGGCCAGCCATAGAACAAGAGCTCCTCGTGAAACTTCACTTGGGTGCCTGCCATAACAATGAAAACAATGAAAGAAACCATGTTAGAACGAGTTAAGCATAGTATCCATTCAAAAATGAAAGAGAAGGAGGGAGCATGGGGGGAACGAAGCTGGGGTGGTTTTTTAAACCCCTAGGGTGATGGGAAAATGTGGGAAAGGAAGGAAATGCAACCTATCTAGAAAATGGAATAGCAAAATGGATGAAGAAAGGAGAAGAAGGGGGAAGAGAGAAAGAGCCCCGTGTGGGGCGACTCCCTGGCATGGTATGCGTCGTTGGCTCGTGCAAAAGCCTATGGATGGAGTAGGAATCGCCCTCCTCATGTTCCCAGCCTTGTGGATGAGAAAAATGGCATAACTTGAGGTGGCAAAGGTGAGGAAATGAGAGAAGAGGAAGGGCTGCGGGCTAAGTCCAGATCATTGAAAAATTCGGCAGCCCTTCGGGGTAAAAATGGGGGTCCCCTCGCTCTGAAGGAGGTGGCCTTGCTTATATAGAGTTAGAGAGAGAAAATCCCATCTTAAGATGATAAATACCCAAATAAAGGATAAAAGCCATTAAAATTCAGATTGGAGGACAAAGGGGCACCTAGAGTCTCCTATAACCCCAAACCGCGGCCATGGGGGTTGGGAGGTTGCATGGGATAGAGATAAGGCTATGGGAGGATAAAGTGGAGGTGGTTGTGGAGGCTGTTGCCGTGGCTATAGTCGCGACATATCGCAGGGGCGTGACCTGGAAGAACGCGACGGCCGAAGGCGTCGCGACTGGGAAGCCACGTGCATGGATATGCATGGGCTGTCGCGACGGCCAAAGAGGGCGCGATAATGTTAACACGGTGCTATGATATGTCGCGTTAATGAAAATCTATTATGGCTAATCAAATGGGAGAATGATAGGCAATTAAGGCACAAGGACTCTTTTAAAAGGATAATAGAAGGGATTAAATGAAATTGGGCTTCTTAATGGGCTCAAAGCAAGGCTAATAGTGGGCTCAAGGTGAGTGACCAACTAGGGGCTCACTAAGATGACAAAAAATGTGGTTCAACTCATAGGCCAGAAATGAGTGTCTACAGATTGCCCCTCCTTGGCTTCCACTTTGCAAGGGAACGCAGCGGGAGTGTAGTGGAGGTGTCATGAAGTAACGGCGAAGCAAAAATGACGCGGAGTGGACTGAAAAGTGGGGAGTCAAGGTAAAGAGACACCTGATCTAACCAACAAGAAATTGGAATCTTCGTGAAAGCCCCGAGTTAGTTGCTCGAGCATAATGCAAAGAAAAGTATGAGTCTGGACGAGAAGGAGGAAGAAGAGGACGATCAACCCCTCGCTTGAGAGGTACCCTAGCCATTTGGCCTGCAGGTTTCATTTTGGAGGGACATGTGCATGCCAAGCAGGTAACTCATGACTCTATCCTGGGAACGGTTCGCAACCAAAACGGATCAAAGGGACAAGACGAAAATTGGATAGAGAATCTAGACAGGGAAATTCTTGACAAACTGGCAAGAATAACTCACTCAGAGGCAAACCTTCCAATTCGGAGTGGAATGAGATTTCTTGTTTGAATATGAAGGATGGTTGGCACTCAAAAAGGGCTCACCATTAGCCAGAGATGAGACGTGAAAGCTCAAAGTCCTATATGATGCATGCTGGGCTAAAGGAAAAGAAATCATAAAAACAAATGCAAAGAAAATAAAAATAGAAAATATATCAAGGATAATATTGCTAAACCAGACAAGAATGGGTCAAGAGACTACCTGCAACCGCAGTGTAGTCCTGAATCCATCATTCCCAGACTTACCTGACTTAACGGCCTATCCAACAATTAACAATGTGCACCTAGATTATCATTGTTTTTGGTAAAGGGGAACTTAAATCCGAGAACACATTGAGAACTAGCCGGTCCTTGAAACGATATAGTAGCATAAGTACCATATAGTAATGTGAGGGAATAGGTATAGAAATACTTACCTAACTTACCTGTGACGTTCCATTTTTTTTTTTTGAAATTGTCTGATTTTTAACTTTTTTGTGATTTTATGGCAAATAATCAAAGCAAACAACACAACACGACATATATATAGATCACATCACGAGTAAAGCATAAGCAAATCACGTATGGGCATAACAAAGCCACACTGTGTATGTACGCGACGCACCCGGGGGTCGCCACATAGCCGCGACGGCGCGCTAGGTCGCGACCTGAACGTGGCGTATCATGGCGTCGCATCTTCAGTCGTGGGATAAATATGGAAAAACTCATCTTTATCCTAACCTATCTCTATCTAGACCTCTACTAGGACTCTTAAACCTACCCTATTATGACTTTAACACCAAGGGACAGGATTAGGATGACCCCCCTACCCTAGAGCTCTATAAATAGGACTGTAGGGGGCTCAAAAAATGCAATTATCTATCTCTCTCCCTCTCTTGCTCAATTTTCTCTCTCTTCAGCCATGAAGAGGTCTTTTTCTGCTTTCCAGGATGACATCCCACCCTATGTCGGACCAAGGGCGGCCCGGGGGTCCCACGCCGTGCTCCAGCGCCTCTCCTCCGTGCCTGGGCACATATGCACACGCCCAAATCTCCAAGTACGTATCTTTCTCTCTCTAGTTCTTCTTTCTCTCTCTTCAAATTCTTCTTCTCTTTTTTTTCTCTTCTGCTGCTTGTGCCAACTCTCTTCCCCTCTTTTCTGCCGTTCTAGAACCTCCCAGGCCACAGGAGATTCTCCAAAGTGCCCTAGCTAGCCCCCATGATCGACTTGCTTCCTTTTTCATCCACCCATCACCTGCGGAAGTGGGGACTGTCCAGCGTGCTTGTTCTGGCCAAGCAATACCACAAAATTGTGCACGTATGGGATAGTATTACGGCATTGGCGGAACTGTGGCATCCTCAGACACACACATTTGTCTTCCCCGGGTTTGAGGCGACTATTATGCTGGAAGAGTTGGAGCTAATGCTGGGTCTGCCAAAGTACAAGAAAGGCGAGGAGCACGCCCTTTCTTACACAGTGGCGCCAATCAATGCCTGGAGCATACTTGGAGAAATCACCACCAGGAAGACTGATCTACATTCCAAGACTAGCCGGGCGCACGTGCACCTTCTCCCCATAGTCCAGTGGATCACTTTCCAGTGTAAGCGCAAGACTGGGAATTATCTTGCCATAACCTGAAGGGTTGCGGAATTCCCAATATGGTAATCTAGAAGGGGGGTTGAATAGATTACTATCTCTTAAAAACTATTATCACGTTCTTTTTCTTAAAGCACAGATTAACAAGACAATATCAAGATCTAAACTATGTGTAGATGAAGTAGAAACCTATCTAGCGTGTGAATATGCAACGTGCCTATCAAACATCTATCGTAGAAATGATCAAACCACGAGACACGCAGATTTACGTGGTTCGGAGTACACAACAGTGTATCCTACGTCCACGGCACACACACACACACAGAATAAACTGCTTATGAGCGAGTTCGGTGACTACAACTCACACACACACGTGTTTTCTGATGTGCACCCACGATCAGAACAACACACACACGTGATCTCAAGCACAAGAGACGCTTGAATCACACAAACACACACACGATTGATAAGAATTGTGAAACAGGAAGAGTTCAGAGTATAGGAGTAAATCCTGATGTGGAACTCTTCTGAGAACGTCTGGATGGAGTTCAAACTTCGACTTGACTGCTTTGGATTGATGGAGAAGGTTGAATCCACGACGATCTATCTTCAGTACTGCAGGATCAACAGATCTTTCGGTCTCTGCACTGCAGACTTGAAGCAGAGCAGCAGCAACTCTTTTCTCTTGGACTTGGCTTTAGGGTTTTTGGTTGTGGCTGCTTCTGTACGAGATTCTCTTCAAAAGGATGCTTATATAGTTGTGTTTTCATATGGAGAGTCGTGGGACTTGAAAACACAATCTCGGATATGAAGGAAGGTTTCCGTATTTGAAGATTCTCTGCGTCTGTCGACAGGTGTTGAGTGTCTGTCGACAGATTGCAACAGATTTGCAATAGACAGATTTCAGGTTGTTCTGGCCTGTGGCATCTGTCGACAGGCGACATCCATCTGTCGACAGACAAGGTCAGTTTTGCCAAAACACAGAACTCTGGCATTTCTGTCTGTGACATCTGTCGACAGGTTTCTGAGCATCTGTCGACAGGTGCTCTTTTTCTGAACTTAGCACTTTTCTGTCTGATCACAACTGTGGCATCTGTCGACATATGCCTTTGGGTCTGTCGACAGGTACATGTATACAATGTACTTGTGATCATTTTCTCATGATTTGTGAAGGCTTGGTTATATGCACTTGTACCTACATGATAAAACATGTATAGTTAGGTATAATGAAGACATAGATAACCAAATATTGTATCATGTTAATTGACATGTATGAAACCTCAATTCAACTCATTCATCATTAAAAACATTGTTTGATTATCATTTATCATTTAGAATGTGAATTCACTTAGTTTCCAGAATATGAACCCAACATTCTCCCCCTTTTTGATGATGACAAAATTATTCAATTAATGCTCATGCAATTGAGGTTTCTTCTCCCCCTTTTGACAACATCAAAAGTAAAGACAACAATCACACTTTGAGATTTGCACAGAACATGTGATTTCATTCATAGGAAAGTGAAGCATTCACATGACAAAAGTGTGACTGAAATAACATGAAGTGAAGGAGAAAATACATGAAATAACATAAGAAAGGAACAACATGACTCAGACTGAAATGAAAATACATGACATGACCCACTCCTAAACATCAAATCTATCTATGCAGCATCATCTTCAGGAGCTTGATGGGTGGCATGACGCTCAGTGGCAAGTCTGTCAAGGCGTGTGTCCAAGGTATCCATTCTTTCATTCAGCCTCTCGAAGCCATGTGTCATCTGCACTTGTAGCTGTGCTATCAAATCCCGAATGGAGGGCTGAGCAGCTACATCAACACCAGCATCTCCCGGAGCATCTAGTGGCTCTGACTGGGAGTCTTCATCATCTTCTTCATCAGCAGCCTGATCGTCATCCCCGATGGAGTCTTCATCATCTTCGGCAGCAGCAGGTGCCTTGCCCTTGAGTTCCCGGGTCACGACCCCATCCACTAGCTTGTATCCCATGCGTGTTGCGGCAGTGATATCAAAACTGTTGCGGGAGTTGAGTGAGACACACTCACTGTCTGGAATGGGAATGCCAATAAACTTCAAAAGAGAAGTAATTGGGCAAGCGAAGGGCATGGATCTCCTGGGTTGGTAGAAGCACTGGATGATCAAGCGAAGCATCAGGAGAGGAAGATTGATGGGTTCACAATCAAGGAAGAAGGTGAACAATGATTTGTGAACATTGGTGACGAGTTCACGACTGCCATGCTTCGGCGCAATGCAAGTGGTGAAGATTTGGTGGATCATGCGGTTGAGGGGAGGGAAAGTGTTGGCATTGAGCTTAGCAATCTTCTTGGTGTTATCATAGGGTTGAAGAGTAAGAAGGGGATAGTAGACAGAGGCGTCGGGGTGATGATCAAGAATATCCGCCCCGGTGTTCGGAATCTGGAGGGCAGTGCTAAAAAGGTTAGCAGTGAGTTTAAAGGGAGTGCCCTTCACAGAGGTGTAGAACGCCTGATCGGAGGAAGCTAGGTTGTTGAAGAACTCAGTTACGGCAGTGGGAGAGTATGCCGTATGAGCGTAGAGAAAGACTGTCCAACCCTGGGTATCGAATAGGGGTTGGAGGTTGGGGAAGAGATCGGCCAATGAATGGAAATCCACATAACGTGGAGGAACAAACTTTGTGAATGTACCGTGAACCCGTTTGAGGTGGAGACGGGGAGGTACGACCAACTCTGGAAGACGATCATCCCGGTGTTTGGTCCGGCGTTCATCGTGAGCCCTGGATCCTTCGCCGGGCGAGGAGGAGGCGGGACGACGACGTGAGACCAACTTCTTCGCCTTGGGGGCCATGGAAAAATGAGGCAAGGACGTAGGAAGGGGAAGAAGGGCAGGAGACAGAGGGAAGAGCAAGGATATCAAGCAAGGGGGATGGAGGTAGGGTTTCCCGTCCAGAAAGGGGAAAGGGATGTATGTGGGAGAAAGAGGGTATGATTGGGGTGGTGTTGGAGGTGGAAGGGCCGGAGATGCCTATTTAAAGAAGTGGGGGGAAGTTTAAAAGGCAATGGCCCACCAAATCAGCCCCAAACGGTGTGCCCGTTGGACTTCCAAACAGGGCAGTCGCCGTCTGTCGACAGATGAACTTGGATCTGTCGACAGATCCCTGCAGAATGTATGCTTGTTGATGTTTGATGTGGAATTTAAAAAAAAACTCTTGAGCAATGATTTTTGACTGATGACTTAAGGTGTATAGAAGGTGAATACATAATAGAAACCAATCATTTACATGGAGATAAGAAGGCCACTTCAATATCCTTTATGGTTCAAACATAATACTTAATTAGTCTGAAGTTGAAGCATGAAGAAAACACTCACTGATATCAAAAAGAAACACTTTTACTCTTCTCTTTATTAATTAGAGTGTAGGACAACACAATCCTCATAGTTGAGGTTCAAATGATCAAGGAGAGAAATATCTAAATGCCAAGACATTCAAAAACATCAATGACCCATGGGAATTATCACTCAGTGGAGGCTTCACACTATTCCATTATTTTCTATATTTGCCATTCTTTTATGCAATGGGAAAAAGTGGTAGTTAAGAAGACTTCTCACTTTGAACATGAGGGTAGACATTATACGTGCCCGTACCCCCAGTTACTCAGTGAAAGTGTCCATCATACCGTTGTACAGAGTTGATGAATTAACCTTTTGACGCGAGGGCAAACATTTGTGATGCCCACTCCCCGGTTACTTAGCAAAAACTCATCATTGCTCTGCATTTTTCCAAATTTAATTCATTTTAAGCTAATGGAATGAAATTGTTTAGAAATAGGTAGCTTTTCTCCAAGTATTGTTTTAATAACCGAAGATCAATGTAGTGATTGATTATCCATCAATTGTAGACATTAAACTCAGTGATCATAATACCTTTCAAAAAAAAGGAACCATGTTTGCCTACTTGTAAATTATGTAGAAGAGTTAGGTGTTAAGTTTTTGAAAATAGTGAAATGTTTCCAGAATGATAGAACCTAGACTCAACATGAGTAGTATGTAAAAATCACAAGATTGTTGAAAATTGCTTTAATATCTTATGCACATGATGTGGTCATATATGAATTAACACCATATAGACACCTTAGACATTTTTAGAGAAACCAGCTCAAGGAGTTTTTGATTGAATAGGCTTGAAATTCCAAGTAGAAGTGTGTCTGTCGACAGCTAAGAAGAGCTTGTCGACAGTCACACACAGACAGATGAATGAATGTTCTGCTGGTTGTGATTACTGTGTTATCTGTCGACAAGCCAAGTTGTGTCTGTCGACAGCTACACACAGACAGATTGTAGGCTGTGCGGGGAGGACAAAACCTGTGCAATCTGTCGACAGATGCATGGTCGACTGTCGACAGATGCACACAGAGTTCAGAACCTGTGGTCTGTGGAAGCCTATCTGTCGACAAGGGAAGAAAGGGCTGTCGACAGATCCTTGTTGAAGGCCAGTTTAGAGGTAGATTGGAATGTGAAATGATAATTATTTGTGAAGGAGAATATGAACATCAATCGTAAGTAATGTCCTTCACAACAACTCCCCTCTAATCTAAACTAGCTCCCCCATGATGTGTGCTCATGAAAAGACACAAAATTTAAGCAATGCAATTCAATTCAAGCAAGATATGCACACATGTATTCAGCAGACCATTCATGGAATTGAAACTGTTTTTGGTATTTTTCGATTTATGATTTTTTTTGTTTGTTTTTCAGAGTAATTTGGCTAATGAAATGAAACTTACCCCTTTATCCAACATGGATGTCCCTTAATGGGCTCCAACTACGGGTACTTGGCGGAGAATATTTTCTCACGCATAATGAAAGTTTCCAAACAAGCCGAACTTGTTTTTCCACAAATCACCATTTGATATACCCCATAGTTGTTGCTTACAAGGAACATTCATCAAGGACTTGGGATTTGTGTCACTGAATTTTACATAAGCCTAATTCTCTTCTAAGGGATGTGAACCTATCCTCAGCCAATGGTTTTGTAAAGATATCAGCTAGTTGTTGTTCTGTTGGTATGAAGCTAATTTCCAAATTTCTATTGGCTACCTCATCTCTCAAGAAGTGATGACGGATTTCTATGTGTTTTGTCCTAGAGTGTTGAATGGGATTTTTTGATAGATTGATTGCACTAGTGTTGTCACATAGGATTGGTGTGCATCCAAGGTCAATGTCGTAGTCACACAACTGACTTTTTATCCACAACACTTGTGTTGCACAACTCCCTGCAGCAACATATTCTGCCTCTGCAGTGGAGAGTGCAACCGAATGTTGCTTCTTGGATGCCCACGAAACCATGCAACCACCAAGCATCTGGCAATAGCCACTAGTGCTCTTCCTGTCAATTTTACATCCAGCATAGTCAGCATCAGAATATGAGATTAAGTTAAAGCTACTACCTGCTGGATACCAAAGACCCATGTCATGTGTACCTGAGAGATACCTGAATATTCTCTTAACTGCAATTAGGTGGCTTTCCTTTGGACTAGATTGATATCTAGCACAGAGGCAAACACTGAATTGTATGTCAGGTCTACTTGCAGTAAGATAGAGGAGTGAGCCGATCATACCTCGGAAGTGTTTAGCATCTACCGGTTTACCTTTCTCATCACTTTCTAGCTTAATGCTTGTGCTCATCGGTGTTGAGGCAGGTTTTGCAGTTTCAAACTGAAATCTCTTGAGAAGCTCTTTGACATATTTTTCTTGGTTTATGAAGAAGCCATCTTCCATTTGCTTGACCTGCAGACCAAGAAAAAATTGAAGCTCCCCCATTAAACTCATCTCAAATTCACTGTGCATGTGATGTGAGAATTCTTCACACAGTGAAGGGTTAGTAGAACCAAAGATTATGTCGTCCACATACACTTGAACAACAATGATGTGTGTGCGAACTTTCTTTGTAAAGAGAGTTTGGTCTACTTTACCTCGTGAGTAGTTTTTGCTTACCAGAAATTGGCTTAGCCTGTCGTACCAAGCTCGGGGTGCCTGTTTCAAACCATAGAGAGCCTTGTGCAATTTATATACATGGTTTGGTTTGTCATGAAGTTCAAAGCCAGGTGGTTGAGAGACATAAACTTCCTCTTTAATGTAGCCATTTAAGAAAGCAGTTTTAACATCCATTTGATATAGTTTGAACTTGTTTGAACATGCATAAGCTAACAAGATTCTGACTGCTTCTAGCCTAGCTACAGGTGCAAAAGATTCTTCAAAATCCACACCAAATTCCTGATTATAACCCTTTGCAACCAGTCTAGCCTTGTTTCTCACCACCTTTCCCTCTTCATTTAGTTTATTCCTAAAGACCCATCTTGTCCCAATTACAGAAATTTCGTGGGTTCTAGGAACTAAACTCCAGACATTATTTCTTTGAAATTGGCCTAGCTCCTCATGCATAGCATCAATCCATGAGTTTTCTTTCAAGGCTTCTTCAACATTTTTAGGCTCCACTTGAGAGACAAAGGCTAAATGATCCTGTTCAACTATTTGATTAACTTGAGACCTAGTTTGAACTGAATCATTTATGTTACCTATGACATTCTCAAGTGGATGTGCTTTAGAGTACCTCACATTTGTGATTGTTGAAGGACCGGGTTGATCTTGCACTTGAGGAGACTGTTCTGGAGGAGGGGTGGCTGGAGGACTTTCATGTTGTGGTTCATCCTCGTGTTGTGGATCTTGTGCAGGTACTTCATCTTCATTTCTGAACAGAAGTCCGTCATCTTCATCATTGTACCTGCGTAGATAGCCACTGTTTATTTTTGGAACTGACTTAGAGATTGTATTTGGTTTGCTTTGCAGTTCTTCATGTGTTGTATCTTCAGTTTCATCTTGAAACCTGTAAGGATTAGAACTGTTAGATTTGGTTTGAGATTCATCAAATACAACATGTGGAGTTTCTTCCACTTTTCTGGTTTTAAGATTAAACACTCTATAAGCTCTAGAGTGTTCTGAGTATCCAAGAAAAATACCTTTGTCGCTTTTGGCTTCAAATTTGTCCAAATCAGTTTTATCATTGTTATGTATGAACACCTTTGAACCAAAAACTCTGAAGTATCCAAGGGATGGTTTCTTACCTTTCAGAAGCTCATAGGGAGTTTTCTTGAATACCGGTCTTACCATGGCTCGATTAAGAATGTAGCATGACGTGTTTACCGCTTCTGCCCAAAAGGTTCTTGCAAGTTGATTTTCGACCAGAAGCGTACGAGCCATCTCCACCAAGGTTCTATTCTTCCTCTCCACAACCCCGTTTTGTTCTGGAGTTCTTGGGGAGGAGAACAAGTGTTCTATTCCTTGGTTCCTGCAGAAATCAGTGAAGGAGTTGTTGTCAAATTCTCCCCCGTGATCAGTGCGGATGGAGCATATCTTGTGGACATTTCCATGCTCAATTTTATTGAAGAATTCTTCAAAAACATTAATTGCATCATTCTTATGAGCCAGAAATTTCACCCAAGTGAACCTAGAAAAATCATCTACAATGACAAAACCATACCGTTTGCCATTGAGACTCAGTGTTCTAGTAGGTCCAAATAGGTCCATGTGCAACAGTTCATAAGCTTTGGAAGTACTTACCGGTGCTTTCGATTTGAAGGCTTTTCGGGTCTGTTTTCCCTGTGCACATGCATCACAGAAATTTTCATTTTTATTGAATGGGATTTCAGGAAGTCCACTTACCAGTTTGAGCCTCATGATCTTGTGCAAAACATTGTAACTCGCATGACCAAGCCTACGATGCCACAATGTAAGCTCATCCTGTTTATTTGCTACAAGACATAAATCATTATTTTCTGGATCATCTAAATCAACCATGTAGATGTTATTCATTCTTTTTCCAGAAAATTTGAGACTTCCTGTTTCCTTATCAAAGATTTGACATGAATCTGATTCAAAAACAATTTTATGGCCCTTATCACACAATTGACTTATGCTAAGCAAATTGTGATGAAGACCATCAACTAATAGTACATTATCTATTGAGTTGGAGGCAAACTTACCACCTTACCTGAGCCGATGATCTGGCCTTTGTTGTTACCTCCAAAGACAACGTGACCTCCGTCTTTTTCCACGAGCAAACTGAATTTTTCTTTATCGCCCGTCATATGCCTCGAGCAGCCACTATCCAGGTACCATTTGTTTTGATTGTGAGCTGCTAGGCATTCCTGCACATGTGGATTAGACAAGAGGTTTTGGTACCCAAATTACTTTGGGTGCCGTTTTATCATTCATGCCAAACAGTAAATGCTTTGGAATCCAAATTTGTTTGATTTTCTGTTTTATTGGATTGTTCCAGCATTGTTTTTCATTGTGCCCAATCTTTTTACAGATTTTACATGATGATGGCTTATGAACAACAGTGGGCTTTGGATTCTTAGGAGCATGCATAGGCATCTTACCCTTTTGTTGCCTAGTGAACTTAGCTTTAGGGACTTGCTGTTTTTCCTTGGGACATCCCTGTTTGGGGTTAGTAGCAAACTCCTTAAGCTTAGTTGGAACAAATTTGGTAGCCTTAGGTTCCTGGTTTTTACCCTTGGATTGATTTTTCCTTTTCTTTGAGGGATTTTGATTGCTAGAACTTGGGGTAGGATCAATGAAATCAGTCAACAGATTTTTGCCAATTTCCTTTGGCTTAGGATTTTGAAACCCAATCCCATGTCTAGCAACAAACACATTGGATCCTAAGATTGCATCTAGATTCTGTTTGCTCTTAACAAAACTAGATAGATCCTTTGATTTGCCTTTTAACTCCTTTTCAGCTTTTTCCAATTTCTCTTTTAGATTAGCATGCTCACTGTTTAGAGTTTCAAGAGAGTTCATTAGATCATCTTTCTCTTTTTGAACTTCTTGAAGCTTAATTTTCATGCTATCCATCTCTTCACTGTGTGTTTGTTCATCTATTTTCATCATGTCAATTACCTTATTCAGAGATTCAATTTCATCATTATTATCGGTTTCATGAACAAGGGAATTAACTCTCTTCTTGAGTGCTTTATTTTCTGATTTGAATTGACAGAATTTTTCAAAAAGGACAGTGTAAGCTTCTTCCCATTCAGTAGTAGAAAATGATTCAAAGGAAGAGTTTACCTCAGAGGAGTCATCACTCCTTGCCATAAGACAGTGAATCTCGTCATCTCCTGAGGTAGCTTGACTTTTTTCGTCATCGTCTTCATCACTCCATGTAGCCAGCATTGCTTTGGCTTTCTTGAAGACGAACTTGTCCTTTTTCAGTTTCTTCTTGAGCTCGGGGCACTCTCCTCTCATGTGTCCCTGCTTCTTGCACTCATAGCACACAACATCAGATTTTTTATTGGACGAATCAAACCTGTTGGTGCCCTTTTGGAAAGGTTTGGAGTTTCCTGAACCTCTTCTTTTGAATTTTAGGAACTTCTTAAACTGTCTAGTGAGCATGGCCATTTCGTCATTCTCACTATCAGTGGAGGTTTCAGACTCAGAACCTTCCTGTTGGGCACTCTTTTTGGAATCTGAAGATACTTTGTTGGAAGCCTTCAAGGCAATAGACTTCCTTGGATTCTCTTCAGTTTCTTTTCTTTTTACATTTAGTTCATAAGTCATGAGAGATCCAATCAATTCATCCACTTTCATTGTTGAAAGATTCTTGGAATCCTCGATGACAGTGACTTTGGTGTTCCAAGAGGATGGAAGAGACCGAAGTATCTTCCTCACCAAATCACTCTCTGAGTATTCCTTTTTAAGACCTTTCAATCCATTTATAAGTACCATGAATCTAGCAAACATGTCAGAAATTGTCTCATCATGGTTCATCTTAAACATTTCATATTCTGAGACTAGCATGCTTACCTTGGATTCTCTCACCTCAGACGTACCTTCATATATCAACTCGAGCTTGTCCCACATCTCCTTAGCTGAGGTGCATGTGGAGACTCTTGAATACTCCTTTGGGTGGACCGCGCACTGCATCATGTTGAGGGCGCTCCAGTTGAGTGTCCCTTTGGCAATCTGGTCCTTGGTCCATGTATCTTCGTCTTGAGGCAATTCATATGGTCCTGTTCTGACTATCTTCCACAATTCAAAGTTTTGTGCTCGTAGAAACACCTGCATGCGGTTTTTCCAATAGGGATAGTCAGTGCCATCAAAGAAGGGTGGCCTGGTCACTGAGTGTCCCTCGGCCATATACCCCTTGGTAGATTCCATTTGACCGTGAATCTCCTGATCGTAAGATCAAATAGATAAAGCAATAAATCGGAGAAACTCGGCTCTGATACCAATTGAAGGGTTGCGGAATTCCCAATATGGTAATCTAGAAGGGGGGTTGAATAGATTACTGTCTCTTAAAAACTATTATCACGTTCTTTTTCTTAAAGCACAGATTAACAAGACAGTATCAAGATCTAAACTATGTGTAGATGAAGTAGAAACCTATCTAGCGTGTGAATATGCAACGTGCCTATCAAACATCTATCGTAGAAACGATCAAACCACGAGACACGCAGATTTACGTGGTTCGGAGTACACAACAGTGTATCCTACGTCCACGGCACACACACACACACAGAATAAACTGCTTATGAGCGAGTTCGGTGACTACAACTCACACACACACGTGTTTTCTGATGTGCACCCACGATCAGAACAACACACACACGTGATCTCAAGCACAAGAGACGCTTGAATCACACAAACACACACACGATTGATAAGAATTGTGAAACAGGAAGAGTTCAGAGTATAGGAGTAAATCCTGATGTGGAACTCTTCTGAGAACGTCTGGATGGAGTTCAAACTTCGACTTGACTGCTTTGGATTGATGGAGAAGGTTGAATCCACGACGATCTATCTTCAGTACTGCAGGATCAACAGATCTTTCGGTCTCTGCACTGCAGACTTGAAGCAGAGCAGCAGCAACTCTTTTCTCTTGGACTTGGCTTTAGGGTTTTTGGTTGTGGCTGCTTCTGTACGAGATTCTCTTCAAAAGGATGCTTATATAGTTGTGTTTTCATATGGAGAGTCGTGGGACTTGAAAACACAATCTCGGATATGAAGGAAGGTTTCCGTATTTGAAGATTCTCTGCGTCTGTCGACAGGTGAGTGTCTGTCGACAGATTGCAACAGATTTGCAATAGACAGATTTCAGGTTGTTTTGGCCTGTGGCATCTGTCGACAGGCGACATCCATCTGTCGACAGACAAGGTCAGTTTTGCCAAAACACAGAACTCTGGCATTTCTGTCTGTGACATCTGTCGACAGGTTTCTGTGCATCTGTCGACAGGTGCTCTTTTTCTGAACTTAGCACTTTTCTGTCTGATCACAACTGTGGCATCTGTCGACATATGCCTTTGGGTCTGTCGACAGGTACATGTATACAATGTACTTGTGATCATTTTCTCATGATTTGTGAAGGCTTGGTTATATGCACTTGTACCTACATGATAAAACATGTATAGTTAGGTATAATGAAGACATAGATAACCAAATATTGTATCATGTTAATTGACATGTATGAAACCTCAATTCAACACATTCATCATTAAAAACATTGTTTGATTATCATTTATCATTTAGAATGTAAATTCACTTAGTTTCCAGAATATGAACCCAACATAACCAAGGCCGCCGCCATCTGTATCTGCGGCGTCATTCTTTTCCCTGCTGAAGATGGCGCCATCTCCTTCTCCAACCTAAGCATAATTGACTCCATCTCGGAAGGTATGAGCATTGGTCAGGCTGTTCTTGGCTATCTTTATGCTAGACTCTCCTCTGCAGCTACCAGAGGCCCCTTCTACGGCTCTATCATCGCCCTCGAGCTCTGGATAGGCATGCACATTCAATTCCAGACGATGGACACCTTCTCCACCAAGTGCAAGACCATGCTACACCATCCCTTGGCTTTTGTAGGAGCGCCTCTCTACATGACTACACAGGCTTGGTGCAAGACAACGCAAGTGAAGGGATTGCAGGGCTGTCGCGACTACTTCAAGACTATGACTATGGCGGAATTCAACATGCGCCCGCGCTTCCTCCACAACCAGATGATCCACTTACCACAACGCCCCGGGCTGGCATTACGACTCCTGGGCAACGAAGCGTTGGTTCATTACAACCCGGATCGTTGCTACCTTCAGTACGGGGCAGCACGCACGGTGGTTCCCATTCTCTCACACTACCCGGCCATTCAGATACGGAAGATGGACGATGATCGGGATGAGCGGGATGTGCGGAGCGCCATCGTCCACTGGGATGGATGTGCTATGAGTCTTCTATAGGCAGAGGTGGTGGAAGATGAAGATGTGATTCAGGAGTACCTCGAGGCACTGAAGGAGATCCGCCCAGCAGCACCGGTAGCTTAAAAGTGATTAGATTGATGTAGGCATGATATTAGGTGGTAATTAGGGCAGAAGAGTGCATTTGATTGATTGTAGGGAAGATTAGACAATGTAATTGATGAATTGAATGAATAAAAATCAGATTTTACCCTATTTGCGCAATGCTCTGTTAATGACGCGAAGAGAAAGGATGTCGCCTTAATGTCGCGACTGGGCGGTGGGTCACGATAGTGTCATGGCCTACCTGGACGACGCGACCAGAACGTGACACCCCACTGCGTCGCGTCTCTAACCGAGAATCTAAAATGCCAAAAGCCCTCTTCTCCCTCTCCTTCACACTTTCAAACTTCAAACGACTGACGATTCTTCCTCCCCCCCCCCCCCCCCCGGCTATCTCCCCTTCTTGCTCCCCTACTCACCCTCTTCCCACTATTTTCCTCTTCCCACTCTTTCTTCTTTGGCGATGGAATGCGGGAGCGGCGGTGATGGCGGTGGCGGTGGCTCGCCGAGTGATGGATTGAGGAAACGGCCCGTGAGGAGGGGATCTTCTTCTTGGAGGCGCGAAGAAGCTGCTCCTGCGGAGGAGATTGTGGCGGACGTGGAGATGGAGGAGGAGGAGAACCCGATGGCAGACATGGAGGCGGCGAGGAAGGCACGTGAAGATGCCATGAAAACGGTAAGTTAATCGAACCTAAAGCCTTGAATGGGTGGGTGGGAAAGGATGAGGAGGCCCCTAGAGGGTGGATGTAGGGCGAAATGCCCCGAGAAAATGGCCCCGAACAAAGGGAACTTCGGTCGGTTTGTGCCTGAAAACGCGACGGGTCGACCTGCCGCAACACCAGGTGTCGCGACAGGTCAACAGGGCGTGACCTTGTCGCGGTGGGAAAAGGCCATCGTGACATGGTCGTGGTCCAGTAGCGGGGCATGACCAGGTCGCAACGCATCGGGGCATCACGACGGGGTCGTGACCTGATAGACTGTCGTGATCTCAATCGAGAGACCAAACCTGCGAGTGCTTAAACAAATTTCTTGATGACTTGTGTTTGCAGGGGGAAATAAGGGCCCAGATCTCCTGGCTCCTAGTGTTGGCCGTCTTCTTAGCCTTCCCAGCCTTCCAGAGAGAGAGGTTGGAGGGCATGGGTTTCGGGGAGGTCCTGAGGATGGACAGGATGAGGACGGATCCCACGCTCACCCAGGCCCTGCGCAGCAGGTGGGATGTGGAGGCAACTGCCTTCATATTCCCATGGGGTCGTATGATCCCCAACCTGAAGGACGTGAGTTGGATCACGGGGTTGAGGGTGTACGGGCGACCTGTGAGTGGGTTCATGTACCCCTGCTACCAGGAGTTAGCCCACTGACTGCTAGGACTGACACTAGGGTAGAGGTCTTCCCTTATTTCTAGGGTCGAGTTGCAGGAGAGTCTGGGACTCTATGAGACGGGGAAGAAAGTGGGAGAGGCGGTGGATGGGCAGTTGCAGAGATTGACCTGGGGGTGTCAGGTGGTGCTAGTAGAGGAGCCAGGGGCAGAGGCGGACCTAGACTTGCGTCGCTTTCTCATCCTCTTCTTGGGCAGAATCCTGTTTGCTACGAGAGGCGACGCAGTCCACTGCCAATTTCTGCCTCTCCTGGAGGACCTGGACGAGGTAGGTGACTACGCATGGGGAGCCACGTTTCTAGCACACCAGTTCGACAGCTTGGGCGCCTCCGAGCGACAGACATCCACGAGCGGCTTCTTTTCGTTTCTTCATGTACTCTTCTTCTCTCTTACTCCTTCACTTATTGCACTTGCTATGAATTGAGATCTGACTGCCTTCACACTTTCACAGGTCTGGGCCTACCTTCACTTCCATACCCTGAGGAGAGGGATCCTGGAGCGATCGGGCCTTGTGCCCATAGCTCGATGCTGGAACTCGCATCGCGACACGCACACCTTGAGCAACCAGCTAGCATCCCTCTAGGACACGATCGACACCTACCCTCAGCTAGATTCAAGTGATCTAACCCTTTTTCTAAGTTCAATGATTTGAATTAATTGCTTGGCAACTAATGAGGTGTGCATTGATGTGCAGGTGGTGTGGCAGCCATACCTAGAGGAGGGTGATGAGGGACAGCCTTGGTTGGTGCAGGCCCGCCCCTACTTCGGTAGGTCGGTGTGGGTGCATGCACTCAACCTCGTGCTACCTCTTCACCTGCAGCTGACCCAGAGGTCACTCGGCCTCCATCAGAGTGCAGTGGAGTTCCCCAGCCGAGACCGAACTCCTAGGCCTGGTCGGAGCTTCCAGGGACTCCACGACACAACGGACTGGCACAAGCGGGCCCGAGAGTAGATTGCAGACTGGGAGCACCGCGGCAGGCGAGTGCGATCAGAGGCCATGTCTGATGATGTGTACTTACAAGCATTTGCCTTGAAGTACGAGGCAAGGGTTTACAAGGGAACGAGGCGACAAGTAAACTTCTATGCTCAGACCTTATGAATTATTTTAACTGAATTGAGCTGACAGATCTTGATTAGTTACAAATAGATGTAGCCGGGGAAATTGCCTCACTTCAGGCCCTACTGCACTCAGCTGTGCAGGACCGGGTGGTTGCCCAGAGGGAGGTGGAGCAGCTGGTAAGTACCTACTCAGACTTCAGCACCTTACCAAATTCCTTAGCTGATTTGAGAAACTAACGCATGTTACATGTGCAGCAGAGGGAGTTAGATCGAGTGAGGAGAGCAGCAGCGGCTGGTGCTTCCTCCTCTAGAGCAGCGGAGGGCTCTTAGTTGGATCTAGAGGATCGACTGGCAGCTGCGGTGAGGAGGGCTGAGGAGGCGCGGGTGGAGTTGACTGAGAGGGTAAGCAACACATATATTGATTGAAAGTTATTTACACTTACAATTGGCACTGACTTGGGTTTTCTTGCAGGAGGCGGAGCTGAGGACTGCCACGGAGCGTGTGACCCAGCTGCAGGGGCAGGTCGACGCCATGACAGGAGAGAGAGATCAGTTGCGCATCCGGGCGGAGGCAGCTGAATCTCGGGCAATAGAGGTGGCGAGGGAGATGGCGACACTGTGGGTGCACGGGTCGTCGGTGGACCAAATGGAGATGACGAGGCTGCGTACCGAGGTGGCGGTGCAGCAGATCAGGATTGATGAGCTCCGGGGTCTAGTGACGACCTTGGGTCAGGCTGCTCGGAGCAGGAGTAGGAGCAGGAGCGGCGCGAGCGGGGCGAGCGGTGGCTCCGTAGGACAGTACTTGGCGGGTTCCTCCAATCGCAGGAGGAACGAGGAGGAGGAGAGATGCCGCCGGGGTGAGGTGAGCGCCTAGAGTGGTAGGGGTGGTGGCGAAATGCCACCCCCACCAGACAGACAGGAGGGATCTGGGGAGAGTGGTGGTGGATAGTGAGGAGATTGTGAGCCACCTCCCCTTTATCTTTATACAGACTACTTATCTCTTAGTGAATCTTTTATTTTATATCAATATTTATGGAAATGAATGAACTGCAATTGACACGAGTGTGAGATGAGATCCAAATAAGAGAGAGGAAGAGAGTATCTTGAGTATATTGTTTCATGCGTTCCAAAATTCCTTGTCCCTGCACACTTAAGAAAGCAAGTTAGATCTGCTCTTGGGCTCAGCCTGTTGCGTTAAGTAAAAATGATTTTAACTTCGTAATTGTCAAGGGGCTGAGTCTTATTCAATGATAAGTAAATGAAAATAATGCATGCAAACGGAAAACGATATGTACACACAATTTTTGAATTTTTGGGAGATTTTCTAATAATTTTTGGATTTTGAGATTTTCTAATTTTTTTTGATTTTGGGATTTCTGATTTTTTTTTATTTGTTGGAAATTTCTGATTTTTTTTTGTTGGGGTTTTCTATTTTTTTTTTGGATTTTTGGTTTTTTCTGATTTTTTTTTTGATTTTGGGGTTTTCTGATTTTTTTTATTTTGGGATTTTCTATTTTTTTTTGTTTTTGGGGTTTTCTAATTTTTTTTTAGATTTTTGGATTTTCTAATAACGACATCGACATCTTTTGCTCTTGAGTGATTGGCTGTGGATCTTACTCCTCTCTTATGTTTGCCAAACATCCTCTATGTGCAGTGTGCATTTGTTCTTAGCTTCCCTATGGCTGCTTGCCCCTAGTCATTAGCGTTCCAACATAGACCAGGTACGGGGTTCTTCAGTCATTAGCGGACATAAGAAGACTTAAATGAGACAAGACTTGGACTTGGTGCTTGGGAGACTGACTTGTATGACTCGCAAAGGTGTATCTCATATGGAATCCATCTGTTGTCCAGAGACTTTGTGGTCATTATCCTGTCCGGGGCATGCGTACGACCGGGTTCAAGGGCGTCTCGCGGGGAACTGTATTGCCACTCTTTGACATACCCTTATTTTCAAATTTTCTGCTTCATATTCTTATCAATTTTCTCTTTCCTCTTCTTTTCTTTCTTCCTTTTGAACAGACCATCTCTCTTTGAGACTTCATACATATGATCTACACCTTGCCAAGTCCTCAAGATAGTGTCCTTCTGCCCCTAGACCTTGTCCGAGCAAGAGGAGAATTGACCTTCGCACCCCATACTAGGGCTAGGCAGGAACACTATCAACTAAAGACAAATTAGCCATGTGTTGCCGTGTGGTGTGTGTGACTGAGCATAAGGGTCGTTTGACAACAAATGAAAGGAGTAAGACGTATAGCTACTAACATTCTTTTGTAAAATGATGTCGTTATTGAAAACCTTTTATTATGGGTAGAATCTTTTAACATACAGCCCATTCCACGGGTAAGAAAGCTCCTCACCATCAACATTGACTAGCCTGTACGCGTTTCCAGAGTACACTTCCTTAACAACGTATGGCCCTTCCCAGTTTGGTTGCAATTTTGACCTCGGACCTCCAGTTTTTATGAAAATTCGCTTCAAAACCATGTCTCCATCTTAGAATTTGTGTTCAATCACTTTCTTTTGAAAAGATCTTGAGAGTCTATTTTGATATGAAAGCACATGATCGGCTGCGGCTAAACGTCGTTCGTCTAGGAGTACCAGCTGTGTATGTAACGCCTCTCAACATTCGTTAGGATTAACTTCTTTGTCCCGCTGAACTCTTAGCGAAGGAATAAGGATATCATGTGGACAAACCGCCTCCATCCCATAAGTAAGTGAAAAGGGAGTTTGCCTAGTGGGTGTGCGAACGGAGGTACGATAGGCCCACAGAGCCTCAATCAATTTTTCAGGCCAATCAGCGAACTTATGAGACTCACAAGTTTTCTTTAAAATTTTTAAAAGTATTTTATTTGTGGCTTCGACTTGGCCGTTGCCCTGTGGATAATACGGAGACGAATGATGCAAGAAAATGTTGAATTTCTTACATAGGTCCTGAAGCTCTTGGGATATAAACTAGGGTCCATTGTCGGTGACGAAGCCACTTGGCACTCCAAACCACGAGATGATGTTCTTCATGACGAATCTGCAGACGGTCGAGCCTTTGATTTCTGCAAATGCCTCTGCTTCGGCCCACTTGGTGAAATATCCAGTAGCTGTAAGGATGAAAGATTTTTGTTTGACTTGAGCATTAGGATCACTAAGAGGTCCAATGATATCAAAGGCCCACATGGAGAAAGGCCAAGGAGAACATAGCGGATGCAAAGAAGAGGATGGAGCATGGATTTTGTCGGCATGGAGCTGGCACTTAACACACCTACGAACGTAGATGGCACAGTCTTCTTCTTGGGTTGGCCAGTAGTAGCCCTGCCTAAGAATCTTCTTAGCCAACATTTGGCTATTCGCATGCCCTCCACATTCACTAGAGTGGGCTCCTTCCACTACCTTCCAGGCTTCTTCGTCTGACCAAAATCTGAGGAGCATTCCATTTAGAGTGCGCCGGTATAGCACTTTTCCAACAATGGTATATCTTAACGCTGCTCTACAGATGGCTCTTCTATCTTCTGCTTCTACTTCTTCTGGGAAGGTACCGTCTCTGCAATACAGCTCAATTTCATGGTACCATGGCCTTTCTTCTGCCATCATTTCTCCTAGTTCCACAAGCAATACTTCCTTCGCTTCTCTTCTCTCTACCTTCAAGATTAAAGAGCTCCTAAGGTTATTGAACCAAGGGTCCTGAGTGGAGGGAGCTTCTAATCTTTAGACCGTGATTGTCTCAGCATTGCGGCTGAGAGGGAAAGAGGGAGATGAGGCCAGGGATGCAAGGGCATCGGCCAGGATATTCTGAGAGCGAGGAATGTGAATGTAGATGACTTTGCAAAATAGCTTGGCTAGGAGTGTGACCAGATCTTGATAAGGCTTGAGCTTGGGGTCACGAGTACGGTAGGTAGAAAGGACCTGCCGAAGAACGAGTTGAGAGTCTCCTATGATCTTGAGATGGCACGTGCCTAAAAGATAGGCAAGCTTAAGACTAGCTATGAGAGCGTCATACTCGGAGACATTATTGGTGGCAGGGAACTGGAGTTGATATGCAAGTGGAATGGTGATCCCTTCTAGGGTGAGCAAGACAGCACCTATGCCCCGTCCCCTAGAATTGAGAGCTCCATCAAAGTGGAGTGACCAGAAGGGATCGCGAGAGATGAGTGACAGGTTTTCATCGGGGAAATCCTCTTGAACCGTGTCACTGTGAGGAAGAGGAAGGTGAGCGAGGTGCTCAGCAATGGCATACCCTTTTATAGCCTTCTGGACTACAAAGGTGATATCGAATTGAGACAAGAAGCTCTGCCAATGCGCCAATCTATCGGCGAGGACTGGCTTCTCCAGGAGATACCTGATAGGATCCATTCTAGAAATCAAACTCACCCTATGGGATAGGAAATAGTGCTTCAATTTCTGCACTACCCACACTAGCGCTGCACACGTCTTCTCCATTGTGGTGAGTTTGAGCTCGGAAGGATTGAAGAGCATAGATAGGTAATAGACTGCCCTTTCTTTGCCAAAGTCATCATGTTGCACAAGGACAGCTCCTAGGGAGTCCTCAACTGTAGACAGATATAGGATGAAAGGTTTCCCAGGGACAAGCGCCTACAGTATGGGCGGATTCATGAGATAACTCTTGAGTTCATCAAAGGATTCTTGGCACTTGGCGTTCCATTCAAATTTGGTCCCTCCTTTCAACAGTTCATAGAAAGGCCAACATCTTTGACAGTGCTGAGATATAAATCTCCTTATGAACTGTAATCGACCAAGCAAACCTCAAAGCTCAGATATATTCTTAGGAGGAGGCATCTCATTGATTGCATTGGCCTTGTGCGGGTCTATTTGAATCCCCCGTTTGCTGACTATAAAACCTATCAATTGCCTGAAGAAACTCCAAACACACATTTCTTCGGACTCATCTTTAATTGATATTCTTGCGTGCGGCGAAACACTTTGGCCAGCACGGAGGAGTGTTCTCTTCGAGTCCGAGACTTCACCACAATATCTTTAATTGATATTCTTACGTGAGGTGAATCATATCGTGGAAGATAGCTAACATTGCCCTTTGATAAGTGGTGCCGGAATTTTTCAATCCAAACGGCATGACCACATAGCAATATGTTCCCCAGGGCGTGGTGAAGGAGGTTTTCTCATGGTCCTCCGGGGCTAGACGGATTTGATTATATCCTGAGTATCCATCCATGAATGATAGAGTTTCGTACCCAGCGGTGTTATCAATCAACACATCCAAATGAGGTAAAGGGAAATCGTCTTTTGGACATGCCTTATTCAAGTCCCGGAAGTCAATGCAAATTTGCACTCTTCCATCCTTCTTCATTACTGGGACTATGTTTGCCACCCACAACGGATAGAGGACTACACGGTTGAACTTGGCTTTGTGTAGCTTATCAATTTCCTCTTTCATCTTCAAAGCAATGTGGGGGAGGAAACGTCTCAATTTTTGCTTAACAGAAACTGGCCCTGGCTTCAAAATTAACCTATGTTCCACCAATTTGGGGTCAATGCCGAGCATGTCATCGTACGACCAGGCAAAAGAATCTTTGAACTCCCTTAGCATTTCTATGAGCGCCTCTTCTTCCTCGGAGGGAGACTGGAAGCTATGGTCAAGAGCCTTGGGTCTTCTTCTGTTACAACATTTACCTCTTTGGTGGGCTCATCCACTGCCGATGTAGGCTCGTCAAATCTTCTCATGTCACTTGCATACATGTCGTCAGCGTCCTCTATCTCACCCTCTTCTTCATCCACTGGGTCTTCCTCAGTTAAGATTTCATATACTCCAAACCCATCGTCTAGCCCTTCCTCTTCGTGCTGAGCTTCTATATTCAAAATAATTGCTTCTTAGGCAAACTCTTCAACAGCTAGAAGAGCGCCACACCTTTGCGCCAGATCTAACAAATACCTACGGGGTATGCCACTACCCTTGCTCTTCCTAGTTGGGGATGGGGCTTACTAGATTCTACCCTTGAAACTAACCTAGGGTTGATATTTACACGAGGCTCTCGAGGAGTGTCCAAAGGTTTATTGGAAGGGAAAGAGACATGTGTGGCAGAGCTGCACAGATCCTCCAATGGGACTGGAGGCAAGGACAGACCACCCGAGCTCAGGGTGTCTGTAGGAGAGTTGGGGTGTTGGGGAGCAGAAGTCCCCTCACCCAGATTGCCCAGCGTGACCATGATGGTCAAGCGAGCGAGGATCGCAGTTTGCACATAGAAGGAGAGGCGGGGATTGCTGTTGAGAGCATGAAAATGCAGGGATGGGGATCGTCGTCCGAATTTGGGAGCAAAGAGTGACAGGGATCGCCGTCGGGAGCAAGGAAACACAGGGACGGGGATCACCGTCCAAATGTTGGGAGCAAGGAGTGACGGGGATCGCCGTCGGGAGCGAGGATTGCAGCGGAGTGACGAGGATCGCCATCGGGAGTGGGGATTGCAGTGGCAGTGAAGGAGGGAGATCAGTACTTGAAAAGGGAAAGATGAGGATCGCCGTCTGAAGGAGAGGGGAGGAAAGGGAGGACGGGGATCACCGTCCAAATGATGGAAAAAGAGGGAATGGAAGTGTTTTTTAGTCTTTCTATTTTTTTTGAATTAAGCATAACATACTAGACTAAAAGAAATAAGTATCCTACAAAAAAAAAAAAAACATCAGGAGATGGACAGAATCGAGCCATTGAAAGAAATGGTGAAAGAAGAGGAAGAGATGGTCAACGCTTCGAGAGCGTCCGGGGAGAATTGGAGGATGAGAGGAGGAGGAGAAGGGATGAAGGCGAAATTATAAACAAGGATGGAAGACACAAAATGACTAGAAGGCGGGGAATACCCTGGCCAGAACTCCTTTGTTGGGTTGATGGGGTTTATGATTTCAAAATCTTCACTAGGTCCAAGCAACTGTCGCTTGGTGGTGATTGATGATACTGACTGTTCCATTGCTGGAGAGTATGAAATGTTGTCCTCACTGAATAACTGACTGACTACGGAGACAAGGTCTTCGAGCTCTTGTTCTTCTGCTTCTGCTATTGGGGACTGCACAGTGTTGTCCTCCTTGAACAGAAAACTAATGGCTGAGATTAAGTCTTCCAGACTTGGTTCTTCTGCCGCTGTTTCTTCAGGCCTCCTCTTTTAGCTAGGCCTTTGGGCCTCCAGAAGTTGATATGGGGACAACGGTGCTTCTGTCATGATAGTGTTGTAGCCTGGATGTACAGGCCCTCTGACAAAATGATCATAAAGTGTCAGGTGAGAGGGTCTTGGTCTGTCTTTAGTGTAGATGAATATGTCGCCCATGGTTTGAGCCTTTCTTGGTATCCAAGACCCCTCTTTGTGAATTTCTTAGGGTCATTGATGATCTGAGTCCTCCCTTGAAGGCGGACACCCAGACCCTTTCCCAGTTGATACCCAATTCTGACCATGATATTCCAGCCCTTAGTATTTGAGAGTGTGCCCTTCTTGATAGCTGCCACTGATGGAGATATGATTTGGAGGCTGCTGAAAAATGTGTAAGCCCAAGGAAAGTTCACATCAAGGACTGAGATAATGGGCTTTTTGGATGGCCAAACTGATGGCAATACTTTCTCGATGGCCTCCACTGTGTGAGAAGTTACTGCACTTTTAACTTTGACTATACGACCCCGGAATGGAAATTTCAAGCATTGATGAGCTGTAGAGGGGACTGCCCCTAACGCCTCAATCCATGGGTGACCCAGAATAGCTTTGTAGGTTGGATCAATGTCAAGCACATAGAAATCCACTGTCATGACAAGTGGGCCCAATTCTACTTGTAAAGAAATGATGCCATAGTAGGCCCGCCGGGAATTTCATAGGCCTCTATGGTTGTAGGAGTGGGCTGCAAGCGGCGCTCGGAGATGTTGCAGGATCTCAAGGTACTCAGATGGCACACATTTATAGAAGCTCTGGTATCAACCAACGCGGCATCAACGGCCACTTTGTTTATGGTCAGGGTGACACATAAAGGCATTCTCCTAGCCTCTGGAGGATCCAGCTCACCGTCTGTGAAAGTAATGGTTGGCCCCTTGTTTACAATGGAAAGAACAGATGGCAGGTTGTCTGAGTTCATATCTTCACTTACCATGACCCTTTGTAGAAAGGCTCTCAGGGCATCTTGGTGGGTTGGTGACCTTTTGATCAATTCAAGGATTGATAATTTTGTCGGAGTCTGATCCAAATGTTTCAGGATATCATATTGGGTCCCCGGGACCGGATCTATCTCCTCAATGTCTTGTTGCTACTGCTGGTTGTTGGAAGGTTGGGTCGGATGACTCGGCATAGATATGGATGCATTTGGGTACATCAGGTGGAACATTCGCCCGCTCCATAGGGCGAGGTTGTGGTGAAGGGGAGGTGAATTGGTGTCGATGATGGAGGGGGTGGCTAATAAGGGTGCTGGCGTAGGAGAGAATGGGATATTGAGAGGTGACGGGATAACGGGCAGTATGACGGGGTTGCTGTAGAGTGGCGAGGTAAGAGTGGCAATGGTGGGCATGGCAGGTGTGGAGGTGGTAGTAGTAGGCGTGGTGGAGGTAGGTGTGGCGTGGGAAATGACCAAAAGCTGGCCTACTTCGTGCTCATCGTCGTAAGCCCACGCGGCTGCTGGTGGTGGATGATGGACGACAGAGTTAACTTGAGCGGGAGGAGGAGGTGGTGAAGCAGGCTGAGGGTTCGAAGCGGGCTGATGTTGCGGCATAGGATTACGAATTATGCCGAGGTCATTGGCTGGCTGCTATGGTTGCTGCGGTTGCTGCTGTTGCTGGTACTGCTGCTGGAATTACTGTTGCTGAAAACGTTATTATTGGAATTGTTGTTGTTGTTGCTGAGGCTGCTGTCGCCTTTGCTGCTACTGCTGTTGTCTTTGACCCTGTTGGTCTCTTAGTGTCTGCATCAATCTCTTCATCTCGGCTCAATCAATTTGATTTTGTTCATGAAGATCATATATAATGTCCCAAAATTAGAAGCAATCTGACACATTGTGCCCTGGATGGCGATGATACACACAGTACTTTGTTTGGTCTGCTGCCATGTTCCAATTTGGTTTCTCGGGAGGGAGCCTAAGAGTATTTAAAGACATGAGGGCCGCAAATATATCAGCAAGACTTTCTAGGAGAGGAGGGTATTGTGCCCTCTTGATCCCATTAGACTTTCGAGGAGTATAGCCATTTGGGGGGGGGGGGGGGACTTGGTTGTATTGGCGCTGATCTTGCTGACGGTTCTGGTTTTGAGGAGGCGGCTATCTATTGTTCCAGGGCTACTGGGGTTGCTGATTAAGGGGTGCCCTACCTACCGGGACTTGAGGGTTATTCACTGCACTTACCTGCTCATTGGTTTGGATTCCCTCAGTAACAGGTCCCTGGGGCTTCTTGGGGTAGCTGGATTTAGGGGCCTCAAACATAGAGTGGATGGGCGAATCCTTGAGCTAGGTATGGATGAAACGGGCTCGGTTGTATAACTGGTGTATGGAAGTGATGTCGTTCATAGCTAGAATGGCATGGTAGGTGGGTGTGGCATTGGAGATCAGCAATTTAACTTTCTCCTCTTCCGGCATGGGGCATCAGACTTTAGCAGCCAAGGCATGCCATTTGTCAGCATAGACAGCAAATTCCTCATCAGGCTTCATTTTTTCCGCCACTAGATCAACAAAAGAGTACTCGGGTCCGACCCGATCCAGAAACTGCTGTAAGAACCTTTCTTGAACTATTTGAAAATCCTCGGCTTCCTCAGGTGGTAAAGAATAAAACCACTCGAGGGCCGGACCATCCAATGATTTTCGGAACAAGTACGGCATAAGGTGGCGGTCGTACTTGTGCGGTGCAGCCTCATACACAAAATCTTTCAAATGAACATAGGGGTCTCCTACTCGAGAATAACACTGGAACACAGGGAGTTCTGACTGAGGTGGGACCCATAGGTATTGAAAAGATGGAAGGGGAATGTCCGCGGCTCTCCGCGGGTCTAATTGTCTCCTTAAGTCATGGAGCTCCTTTTTCATGGTTGTCCACTCCGCAAGGAAGTCGGAGGGGGACGAGACATGGTGAGTAGGGACGAGGGAGCGGGGGTGCTCTAAGGAGTAAGACCTCTTGCGGGGAAGGGGAACAGGTTCGGCCCTATAGAATGAGGAGACTGGAGGGGATCTGGGCCGAACATCTTGCGCTGGGAGATAGCTGGGCTCAGAAAAGTGAATAGCCCGCCGACGGAGGGGTGTAGGGTTTGCCACCATGGAGGGTACGTGTGGTGCTGAAATAACCGGAGCGGAGGAAGCTGCTTGCTGGGCAGAACTGTGAGTGGGAGGGGATAAGGGTCGCTTGCCTTTGGCAACGGCCAGAAATTCACAGACTTGGTCCGGACTCAGATGAGGGAGAAGTTGCCTAAATTGAGAATGTGAGTCATCCGCCCTAGGAGGAGAAGGAGGGCGGGATTGACCAACGGTGGCAAGAGAGGGCTCGATGTGCCCAGAGAGGACAATCGTGGAGGGTTGGGCTGCATCCTCTAGAAGCCCAATGGGCAGAGAATCATCGGCAAGGACGCGGAAGTGGTCCATACCGTACAAGGGGTTATGATATAACACAATGGTCAGAGGGGACTGACTCGATCTACCTAAACAATGATGCATGCACTGCCCCTAAACAATTAGGGGAGATGACACTAGCCAAACAAATCCTAGACTCTATCACAAACAAGAAGGGACTGTGAGATAAGAAGGGATGCACCAAATAAGCACTCAAGTTATCATGATTAACATACAAATTTTAGAGTTTGTACTTAACCTTTAAACGAATTGATTAATGGAATGACACTCGGTCAAGTGGGACCCTAATAGGTATGAACTCAAGTCCTTCGGTGTGACTCAGGGTGGCACACAATTCACACGTGGGGATAGCTCAAACTAAGGGTACAATGGGTACAACTTGCCCGGTGAACCACAACGTGCGTACGGTCACGGGGGCTTATGGAGGTCCTCGGGAGGCGGCCCTAGTCAGCCCATGAGTGCTCGCGGGTGAGAGGACTCACTCAACCAAGGGGGATAGCCTATCAGCACGGATCAATAGTGTATGCACGGGCCTAGGTGCCCAAAAATGTATGCAATATCCAACTAATGATAAAACATGGTGACTAACGGGTCTCCGGTAAAGTCGCGGCGGCTAGGCACGCCGTGACCCTATCGCGATCGGAAACCCAGCCATGATATCAACAGAGTCCTGAGAACCGTAGTCATTCGCAAACACAGGACATACAGACTGACCTAACATGCAATACAAGCATGGAATAACCAAATTAACACAACAGAGCCCATGGGTCACACAGAAACCGACACATGGGTCAAAACAATAACAAGCAATGTGTACCTGCCGCGACGTCCTACCATGGCGCGGCCATATCGCGACTCCACGATCTGCCGCGACAGGATCTGAAAACCAACAACAAAAGAAAAGGAAAATTCTGAACCCTAGCAAGATTCTAGCAATCAGAAATGCGAGAGTACATGGCAGTATGGCATAGAAGAGACATAGGTGAATCCACAGAAAGAAATAAGGTGGACAGAAGGGGAGAGGCACGTACCTTTTGTCACGCCGTCCACCTTAGACGCGACGAGATCGCGGTGACGCGATACGCCGTGTCTCTAGAAAAGAACAAAAGCGCCAAAACAAAACAAAATACATCTAACAGGGTTCTAAGAAGTCATTTAAACAATCAAACATGGCAGGCAAACAGGCTAAAAAAATCACAAGGTGAGCAATGAAGGTCCCATCGTGATCGCCAAAAGGTGTAATCACGGGGATTGTGCGACCCCCAAAACACGCAAACATGTATCCAATATAGAAGCATGGGAAAAGGATGTGATCGCCACCTAACTTGTTGCCTAATGATGAAAATATCATGGGTTAACTAAGCTAGGAAAAGGAAAAGAGAACAAGAGGACTTACTGATATCACGACGTGGAACTACGTCGCGATGGGCTGAAGTCACGTCACCCTTGTAGGGCGCGTCTCCGCTGTCGCGTCGCCCTTATCCGTCGCATTCTCTGCAGTGCGGGAGAAGTGATGAAGGACCTTCTTCCTACCCTCCGGCCGGCTAGAGAACAAGAGCTCCTCGTGAAACTTCGCTTGGGTGCCTGCCAAAATAATGAAAACAATGAAAGAAACCCTGTTAGAACGAGTTAAGCATAGTATCCATTCAAAAATGAAAGAGAAGGAGGGAGCATGGGGGGAACGAACCTGGGGTGGTTTTTTAAACCCCTAGGGTGATGGGAAAACGTGGGAAAGGAAGGAAATGCAACCTATCTAGAAAATGGAATAGCAAAATGCATGAAGAAAGGAGAAGAAGGGGGAAGAGAGAAAGAGCCCTGTGTGGGGCGACTCCCTGGCGTGGCATGCGTTGTTGGCTCGTGCAAAAGCCTCTGGATGGAGTAGGAATCGTCCTCCTCACATTCCCAGCCTTGTGGATGAGCAAAATGGCATACCTTGAGGTGGAAAATGTGAGGAAATGAGAGAAGAGGAAGGGCTGCGGGCTAAGTCCAGATCACTGAAAAATTCGGCAGCCCTTCGGGGTAAAAATGGGGGTCCCCTCGCTCTGAAGGAGGTGGCCTTGCTTATATAGAGTTAGAGAGAGAAAATCCCATCTTAAGATGATAAATACCCAAATAAAGGATAAAAACCATTAAAATTAGGATTGGAAAAGTCCAAAGGGGTACCTAGAGTCTCCCACAACCCCAAACCGCGGCCATGGGGGTTGGGAGGTTGCATGGGATAGAGATAAGGCTATGGGAGGATAAAGTGGAGGTGGTTGCGGAGGCTGTTTCCGCGGCTGTAGTCGCGACATATTGCAGGGGCGCGACCTGGAAGAACGCGACGGCCGAAGGCATCACGACTGGGAAGCCACGTGCATGAATATGCATGGGCTGTCGCGACAGCCAAAGAGGGTGCGATAATGTTAACACGGTGCTACGATATGTCGCATTAATGAAAATCAATTATGGCCAATCAAATGGGAGAATGATAGGAAATTAAGGCACAAGGACTCTTTTAAAAGGATAATGGACGGGATTAAATGAAATTGGGCTTCTTAATGGGCTCAAAGCAGGGCTAATAGTGGGCTCAAGGTGAGTGACCAACTTGGGGCTCACTAAGATGACAAGAAATGTGGTTCAACTCATAGGCCAGAAATGGGTGTCTACACACCCAAATTGCTAAGCACACATTTCCACGTAAAACACCTTGCTGTCGATCACAATATGGGCCAACACAACCCCAACAGTAACTACATTGCCTTGGGAGCACAGCCCAAGCAATGTAGGTTGGAAACTGAACAAACTGGCCAAAAGGTCCCAGAGCTCGGGTGGCCACTTTAAAAACCGCGTCCAACACAGTGGACGTCTTCATTCAACTAGAATGCGTCGACCTTACCTGACGCCTTTAAGGTTGAATCGCGTCGACTACAGCCGACGCATTCACTAGAAACACGGTAGCTGTGTCGGATGCCTTTCAACCTTCGGGTTTACACCCTGAAAACCCATTCCGGGAACACACACCACCCTGCCCCATAAACATGTAAAGTAGGTATTAACACTGTAAATGCATTCCTTCTCATGCTTTCAATCATGTATATGCAATTCCCTAAAGAAATCATCATCTCAATCATGCACACACCATACAATAGGAAACAAGACAGAAACCAGGGTAGAATTCCCCTACAAATACAAGAAATGCAATTCCAATCACAACCCAGCGTCCTCCATGCTCCGAAGCTCGTCCTCAAACCAGAAGCATGCTGATCGGACTCCTAACGGGTGAAATCCTCCCGGAATCACCTTCAACACCCGCAGCACTCTCCCTTCAGCTGAACAGTGCGCAGAAGGCCATTTCACAATGAAACCGAACACATCGAGTATTCCCGCCCCCTTTAGAAATGTGTCTGACTCTTGCGACGCATTTAATTGCTGACGTCCCTGCATGCGCCATGCGACGCACATGCAGCACTGCCTACATGAAGCGGTGCTAAAACGGGTCATAGATACTAGACGCGACCCTATTCAAGTCGTGTCGACCTAGGTGGATGCGTTACTCATTGAGAATCGTGCCCTCTGTATCGAACGCGTTCTTAATGAGCCCGCCAGAGCCTATTTTGGGTTGGGATGCCCAAGCCCTCAGCCTATCCACCTGACCAAGAAAACCTATGAAAATACATATAGACCTCCATGGTCTAACATTAGCCACACACTGGCCTCCAAACTCTGTAAACCTCGATCCGAATGCACCGGATATTACACATAAAGTAACCACAACAATAACCGCCATAGTCTGGCCAGACTATGATCCCATGCCTAGCCTCTCCAGGTGGTTCTGAGGCCACAAAGAGCGAGGCAGTGAGAAGAAGGATTAGTTGGCCTGTGCCGGGAAAAACTCCAAATGACCTCGGCGTCCCAGACCAACTATGAGAGCTCTGCAAACGACTCGATGTCGCTGTCCTAACAACCATTTTCCCCTCCGCTCTAGAGTCCATGACTTGAGCATGGCCGTCGCCCGAAGCACTCCCTCAACAGACACATGGGGACGGGGGTCCCAAGTAAATGGTAACAACCTCTCACGAGATAAGCCCTCAGGTGTCGAACACCGGGCAAACAACTAGTGTAGTACCGCACTAGGAACTAGCACTGGTGCCACGGGTATAGAAAGAACCAAGAACGGCAAAGACACAATGAGAAAATGGACTTTGCATAAACTTACCTGAATCAGTCGCTGTCACGATGCCCATGGCTATTGTGACACTATCGCGACGCCAAGGCCAGTCGTGACACTGTGGCGACGCCCCCGATCGCAGAGATGATGTTGCAGCGCCCATGCCCGTCGTGATAGCCAAGGCTGTCGCAGTCGGCCTATGCGTCACAACATCATCGCGACCCTCAGACTAGTCGCGATCTCAGTAGAGGGGGATTCCAGAACGGTCCTCCCAGGGATCACCCCAAAAACATTACAAACCACACTGACTAGGGGAGGGGAGCAGGGGAAACACTAGGAAAGCATGTAAATAGGAATACCACCCTCACCCCACGATTCATGCATTAAATGAGGAGATCTACACTCAAAGGAAACCTATCTATGAACGAGTCATGGATCTCTCATTCCTAAACCCCAGCCATGGCAAGGAAACAAGAAACACAAGGGGGAGGGAAGCATGCTAGAACGAGAGGAAGGAGAGAAGTCCCTACCTCAAAGAGTAGAGCCAACCCGTTGGGGACTTCTCATAGGAATGGCCACCACCTCCTCACTCCAAGCACCACGAGGACGTTGCCTACACGAAGGAGACGTCACCACCTCACCATGAACACCACGAAGATTGCCAGAGAAGCAAGAAGGCTCGGGGAGGAAGAAGGAAGAAGAAGAAGGGAAAGGAGAAAGGGGAAGGAGGAAATGGGCACCTGCCTCGATTTTAAACTGACGATCCCAGAAACGCGACGGGTCGGGGCGGCACAACAAGAACCTTGTCGCGACGGCTCCAGAGGTCGCGACACCATGTCGTGAATGAGCCACAGGTCGCGACCCCAAAAATGGTCAAACCAAAGATCGGTCAAACCAGAATGCGACGGCCTGCTAGGTCACGTCAATGTTGTACGCGCCTGACACTCGACAAGGCCGTTCTGGCAGGAACAATAGTCAGAATGGTCAAAACAAAGTCGCGTTGTCTCCAGACACCACGACAAAAATGCGTCGCCCACCTCCGTCGCCGCCTTAACATGACGGACGGGAGTGTCGTGACCACAAGCATGTCGCGACCGGCCTGACTGTCGTGATAAGTCGCAACCCATCACGACTCTGAGGACGGGGCCAAGGCCTAAGGGAGCCGGATCTTACATCCTTCCTTAGGAGATTTCATCCTCAAAATCGAAGAAAAACTCGGTCTCCGGAAAAGAAAGCTGTAAGGCCCTCGAATTTTGCCCTTTTAGTTTCGGTCATGTGTTGTTCAAATGCCTTGTGTATAGTGCCATGTACATGTATGTAATTATTTCTGTATATATTTGAGAATTGTTGTACATATGTATATATGTGTTTATTACGTATACGTTGTTTTATTTGCATTGTATAGATGGTATTTAAGGTATATGTTATACATTGCATGTATGTACATAGTGTAAGCATTGTTTACTGCATTTCTGGATTCTGGCCGAAGGGCCAAGTAACGTCAACATGCATGGACGTGCATGGGTGAGTCGACGTCCAGATCGATGGACGCCAACTCCCAGTAGACGGCCAGATATGTGGACGTCTATTTCCCCAAAATCTGTGCGCTTTAGATATGGAAATGACTGCATTTCTTGTGCTCTGGTTTAGGAAACCTTCGCCTAACGGTAGGATCCTTGCCCTAAAGCATACCCCAAACCCTTTGGCCTATAAAACTCTCGCTTTCGGGCAGATTGAGTCTTTTTGGCTATTTGAGAAAACCCTAGACATCTATGTGTGAACCCTAAACTTTGAGGCTCTGGATCTGGCGACTTGGTGCGTTTCCGGGCGATCTTCATCGACTGGAAGGAACTTGGAACATCAGTAAAGCTTCACTAACTTCGGCGTACTTCATCCATCAACACAAAAGCCGGATTGAGGGGAGATTGGAGGGCTTCTTGGCTTGACCAAGGAGAGCTTCTCCAGCAATTAAATTGCATCTAACATTTTCTGTGAGGGAAGTAACCTGTGTATCTCATCCATACCCATGTCTAGTAGGTCCTAGGTATTTTTACAGAATTTATCTCGTGTCCTGGAACCCCCATTCATCATGATTCTATGCATCCAGTCTGTGTTTCTGCAGACATGAACTTAACGGCAACAACTAGTGTCGTTACGATCCTTGGTTGGCGGCATGATCCTGTGCCGTTAACCCATGTTGGCGGCAGCATCTGTGCCGCCAAGTTCAACAGGTTTTGACATAATGCTTGTTTGATCTTTGGGACACCTTTTTTGTACTTATGGATATATGTACATGTTGTGGATTTTATATGTGGTCAAGTACATACAGTAGGTTACATCATGAAGCTAGGACAAATTTCTGTGTACATGTTTATTTATTTAAATTTATGCAAGTGGACTATAATCATGAAATAATGCTAAAAATTCTCAAAAAACTAGATTTTTGGCACATTAGGGTTTCATAATATTTTTATGTATTCAAATAACTGTTAGTAGGTTTTGAAACTGATATACATGACTGTACTACTGTGGGCCATGAGTAGTTGAATTTAGTAGTGAATGTGATTGAATCATGTTTTAATTACTTAAATTGTTTTACTGATCTAAAAATTATGAGAAATTGAGCATGCAATGAGTTTACTGTTGGGAACCTGTGATTAAAGTTTCGTTGCATTTTGGTAATAGTAGATATTTTTATGAATTTAATGAGAGAAAACGACCATGTTAAACATGCCAAGTTAATTATGTGAAATTCATTGTTAGCAGCATGCTTAGGGCTATATTAAGAGTCAATTATCATTGGGAAACAGTAAAAGCATGCCATGTAAACCGATCATATATATATATATATATATATATATATATATATATATATATATATATATATATATATTATTATTAAAATACATGTATGTGAGTTAAGTGCATGCAAATAAGGTAACAGAACGTGATAAAGAGTTAATGTGTAAATTATGTCATGTGTGACACTGCTACCATAGAGGGTTGTGGAGCTGTACTGTAATAAAGTCCCCATGGGAAGGTTCAATGTGAGTGATATCCTAAGGGCATTAGGATGAAATCCTGGAGGAGGACAAGTACCATTGGTTAGGGTGGAGAGTGCTTCTCCTGGTTCTGTGTAGTTAATCAAGATCCATTACTGTGTTGCCTAGGTGATGGATAAGTGTATGTGTATATGTGTGTCCTTCTAGTGGTGGTTTGGACTATGTGTCACGACAACTAAGTGTAAAATGTGAATGTGTGTAAGTGAATTGTGAAATGTGCAATGTATAAATGAGCATGTGAAAGTGTAAAGTGAATGTGTTAGCATGTGAACAAGTGTAAACCATTGTGAATATGTGTAAATTATGTTAAAACAGCAAGTAAAATGTGTGTATAATTGTGTTAAATTCATGAGAATTTAAATAGAATCCATGCTAGGTGTAATGCTTACTTTATGTGTACTTCCATGCTAGGTGTGATGCTTACTTTATGTGTACTTCCATGCTTAAATTGTGTACATTGAAATATGATTTGAATGAGATTTGAATCGTTTAAACATGTTAATCAAAATGTATAGAAATCATGTTAAAGGTTTTATGCTTAACTATTGTAAGCAAGACAGAGCATGTATCATGTGTTTCTAATGTTGTAAGTTCCATGCATAGTGAGTTAAATTGTATGAACCATACTACCTGTGTTAATTACTTCCATTGAATGTTAGCATATGCATATGATCTGTGTAAGGATGATGTATATGGATTGCTTGTTGGGTCTATTTAGACTCATACTTCCTTCGGCGTATAGGTGCAGGTGTCTCCACTTCTTCCGAGGAGATTGTTAGGAGCGACTCCGAGAGAGGGGAGTAGCCATCGTTGTGAAGATTCTTCATTTGTACTTTATTTTCATAAGTATGTAATCAGTGGATATCGTACTTCATATGAACAATGTAATTGTATTGAGAATTGTAATAATGTGGACCTTAGTTTTCCTTCATTACTATCTAGACTATGGATATGATGTGGATGATGGAATAAGATTAGTACTTTCATTTTCGCTGTAACCTTTTGCTATTGATGTATATCTCAATCTATTGTTAGTGTTGGGTAAATGTCCCACTGTTATGACGTTCATTATACCGACGTGGATTGGTATAATCGTACCGGTATAAGGAAGGTTGTTACAGAGATTGGTATCAGAGCGACAAGGTTGAGATTGTACATGAGTAAACCATCATCTTCATAATATGCTAAGTCTTTATAGAATTGTCCACATGTGTAGGAATGATTAATAATGAATGAAAGATAGTTAAGAACATGGTTAGGTCTAAATAACTTAGTTTCTAACTGTGATTGAATTGTTTTCTTTCAGACTATGGCTTCTTGTGGTAGGCGTGGTGCCCATGCTCGTGAGGATGAGCAGAGGCGAGAGGAGAGGGATGAGCAGCAAGCCCCGGTACCACAGGGACCTACTGTATTTCCTCCACCACCACCAGTAGATTATGGAGTATTCATGCAAGGTCAGGTGCAGGCCATGCAGACTGTAACGACCCTCCTTATACCGGTACGGTTACACCAACCCACGTCGGTATAACGAGCATCGCTACAGTGGGACATTGACCCAACGTATACATTAAGTCGAGATGTACACAAATATAAACGTACAATAGCAGAAATAAACAACAATATTATTCCATCATCCACATTTTATCCACAGTCCATATAGTACAAGAAAGAAACTAAAGTCCACATAATTGAAATTCTATATCAAATTACATTGTCCACATCTGAATTACATAATACCATTGATTACATACTTATGAAATGAAAGTACAACAACGAAATCTTCACAAGAGATGCTACTCCTCTCGCTCAGAGTCACTCCTAACAGTCTTCTCTAAAGAAGAGGAATCACCTGCCACACCTGTACGCCGAAGCAAGAGTGAGTCTAATAGACTGAGCAAGCAATCGACGCACATTATACACACACACACATCATATGCACATTCTACTTTCTAATAAAACAAATAACACATGTAACGTGGTTTGAACCTTTTAAACTCTATGCATGAAATTCCTATAACATTAAATGACATGATACATGCTTTATCACTTCAAGTATAAAACTTATCACATGTTCTTTACACATTCTTTAACATGCTTAATCAACTTAAAACTCACACCATTCATGCTACAATATATATATATGCAACTTAAGTATGAAATAACACATGATGTAAGCATTTCTCTTAGCATGGATTCTATTTACATTCTCATACACTTAACACAATTATAACCATGTTTAGCTTGCTGTTTTGACATGGATTTAACATACTCACTTAATGTTTCACTAACTCACATGCTATCACATGGATTTCACACATTCACATATTCATTTGCACCTTTCACAATTTCACATTTCACTTATACACAATCACATTGTTCACTTTTAATGCCGTGACACATAGTACAAACCACCTCTAGAAGGACACATAATCACATTCATATACCTATCACCTAGGCAAAATAGTGATAGATCTTAGTTAACTGCGCAAAACCGGAAGAAGCACTCTCCACCCTAACTAGCGGTACTTGTCCACCTCCAGGATTTCATCCAAATTGCCCATAGGATTTCACACACTATGAACCTTCCCATAGGGACTTTACTACTGTATGGTTCCACAGCCCTCTAAGGTAGCAGTGTCACCCATGGCACAGTTTATACATTTTTCATATTGTTCACATTGTTCACACACACTTGTTTACACTAATGCATTCATTTGTTCATGGCTTCATGGTTCAGCTTACTCAATAACGTGCTACTATTTACAATGTAAAACAGATCATAAACTAACCCTAATCATACTGAGATTGATTAATTTATTAACAATTATATTAAACGTGCTCCTCATTGTCCTTTTTCTATGTTAAATCCGAATTAGAACTTACTGTTATCCCAATAGCATGAAAATTTTACTACGGACTGCCTAGAGTTACTCATCATACACACAAATTTTCACATTTTTCGGAATCATACACAATTTATGAAAATTAGACTATCATTCTGCATAATTATCAAATACTCAATTAAGCATGATTCACAGTGTTACAGAGGCATTTGACAGTTCTACAACTTGTATCTAGCAGTCTTGATATCACCTAAAATTTTTGGTATTTTAACATATATCATACTTTTTATTTGAAATTTAAAACAGACAATTCATGCTCACTATTCTATATTCCAGAAATTCTAAATATTCACACAGAAATCATAAATTTGCCTAAATTTCATGGCATGACCTGATACATATGTACACCTCATAGAAATTCTCTGACATCCTAATTAAACACATATCTACATGAACAGTAATTTAATAAGACTAAAACATGCCCAACAAATCATTTCAGAATTTTAATAAATAGTGCAATGAACGAAAATTCATCATAATCACATGGCATGATCCACTAGAGATACTTAACAATATAGTATTTTTACAATATATCCTCATGTTCGGAAATCCAGAAAATAGATTAAAAAGGTCAGACAAGCACATTATCACTGCCTGAAGAACTCAGCGGCACACTGGTGGCCGCCAACCAAGTCAACGGCAGCAAAGGTTGCCGCCAACCTCTCATCTTAATGGCAGCAAATATTGCCGTTAAGTTCCTGTCTGCATAAATGCAGACAGAACTCACAAAAACAAGGGAGAACGGGGGTTCCAGGACATGAATAAAATCCTAAAAAATACCTAGGACCTACTAGACGCATGTATGAACAATGGTCAAGGGTTACTTGCCTCTAGAAAAATTATTAAAGGGAATTATTTACCGATGATGCTCTCCTCGGCCAGTGCCAAGAAGCCTTCAAATCCTTCCCCGAACTAGTTTTGTGATGAAACAGATGGTACACCGTCGTCGGGGAAGCCCTCCTCTATGTCCAGACTTCCTCCCAGTCATGGTAGAACACCGAAAGAAGTTTCCAATCACCGGATCAAAGAGTTCAAAGTCTCAGGTTTGCACAAGGTTTTAGGGTTTTTTCCCAAAGAGCAAAAAGACTCAATCTGGCCGCAAAGAGTTGTTTTTATACAACCTCAGGGTCTTGGGTATGCGTAGGTGGGATGGATGACCGTTGGGGGATGGTTTCCTAAACAAGGGCCGAGAAAATCACAGACGTTTCCAGATCTGAAGTGCAATAGATATAGGGAAGTAGATGTTCAGATCCTTGGCCACCTGACTGGGATTAGCGTCCATCGATGTGGACGCTGACCTCCCCCTAACGCCAATTCATGTTGACGCCAAAAGGGTTTTCGACCAGAACACAAAATTGTAGTAATTCTGCTTACACGAGGTATATACATACAATGTATCATACATATAACTTAATTATTAAATGTAAACTCCATGTATGTGATATATATATATATACACATATACATGTACAATTATAAATACTTATTCACATATACACACATGTACTCAATTACATACATAAGATATATATATATATATATATACATCACATGACCAAAATCTAACCTAAATAGGCCAAAATTCGAGGGCCTTACACCCTCTCCCCCTTAAAGAAACTTCATCCTCGAAGTTAGACCGACACTACTCAAACAATTGGGGATACTTCTTCTTCATAGCATCCTCAAGCTCCCAAGTAGCCTCCTCTCGTGAGAAGTTGCGCCACAGTACTTTTACCGACGCAATGCTCTTGTTCCGGAGATGTTGAACCTTCCAGTCAAGAATAGCTATTGGTTGCTCAACGTAAGGTAGATCTGGCTGGATCTCCACTGGCTCGTGGCTAATAACATAAGATGGATCTCGGACATACCTCTTGGGCATAGATATGTGGAAAACGGGATGAACACTAGCTAATGCTGGGGGTAAAGCTAGCTCATAAGCCACGTTGCCTAATCGTTTGAGAATCTTATACGGGCCAATGAATCTAAGACTTAGCTTACTATGCCTGCCAAATCTAGCAACACCTCGAGTAGGCGAAATCTTTAAAAACACATGCTCACCTACCTCGAATTCTAAATCCTTCCTTCTGTTGTCGGCGTAACTCTTCTGCCTATCCTGCGCCGCAACAAGCCTCTTTCTGATAAGCTGGACCTTATCCGAAGTCTCCTGGACTAACTCCGGACCGATCAACTGCCTATCATCAGTCTTCTCCCAACATAAAGGAGATCTACAAGGCCTATCATACAATGCCTCAAATGGAGCCATACCAATACTCGCATGTAAACTATTGTTATATGCGAACTCCACAAGAGGTAAATGACGCTCCCAATCATCCTTCCAATCCAGCACACACGCTCTCAACATATCCTCGAGCATCTGGATAGTCCTTTGGGACTGTCCATCTGTCTGGGGATGGAACGCCGAACTAAGCTTCAACTCCAAATCTAATGCATCCTGAAGACCCTTGCACAACCTCAAAGTGAATCTCGGATCTCGATCCAAAATGATCGACTTTGGCACACCATGCAATCTAATAATGCTACTAACATACAACCTAGCTAAACTCTCAACCGACTTCTTCTTCTTCATAGGTAAGAAATGCGCAGTCTTAGAGAATCTATCTACCACTACCCATATCGAGTCATTGCCCTTCCTTGATCTAGGCAAACCCGTTACAAAATCCATAGTGACAGCCTCCCACTTCCATACTGGGATTTCCATCTTTTGCATAAGGCCAGATGGTCGATGTCGCTCAGCCTTCACTTGCTGGCATACTAAACACCTAGACACATACTCTGCCACATCCTTCTTCATGCCAGACCACTAAAATGATCTCTTTAAATCCTGGTACATCTTAGTGTTACCCGGATGAATAGAGAATCTAGACCTATGAGTCTCTGCTAATACATGCTCACGGACATCCACTATATCCGGAACACAGACTCGATGCTGAAACCTAATCGCTCCATCTTCATCACGAGCAATGCCTGCCTTTCCCACTAACTCCTGGAGTCTAGGGTTGGCCTTTTGTTGCTCAATCACCTCATCCAAGATAGTAGACCGGATGGACAACTGAGCTACAAAAGCCTGACATAATGGCTCTAACTCAGTCATCGCACAAGCAGCATCCTCCAACATCTTCCAATCCTACTGGAGTGATGATCTCTTCCTGCTAAGAGCATCTGCTATGACATTCGCCTTTCCAGGATGATACTGAAGGTCAAAGTCATAGTCCTTGAGGAACTCAATCCATCTTCTCTACCTCAGAATTAATTCCTTTTGGGAGAAAAGATACCTCAAGCTCTTGTTGTCAGTGAACACCTCAAATTTGACACCATAAAGATAGTGCCTCTAGATCTTTAGTGCATGAACCACTGCCGCAAGCTCTAAATCATGAGTTTGATAGTTACGCTCATGCTCCTTCAATTGACGAGAAGCATATGCCACTACCCTTCCTGCTGCATCAATACACAGTCTAAACCAATCCAAGATGCGTCCATATAAATGGCAAAGCCTTCATCACCACTAGGCAATACCAATACCGATGCAGATGCGAGCTTAGCCTTCAATAATTGAAAGCTACTCTCACACTCCTCGAACCATACAAACTTCACACCCTTCCTAGTTAGCTTAGTCAATGGAGCGGCGATGAATGCAAAGCCCTTAATAAATCACCGATAGTAACCCTCTAAACCAAGGAAACTACGAATCTCCGATGGGGTCCTAGGAATCTCCCAATCTAATACAGCCTGAACCTTTGCTGGATCAACTGCTACTCCAGCACTGGAGATAACATGCCCGAGGAAATGAACCTCGCGCATCCAGAAATCGCACTTGCTGAATTTTGCATACAACATGTGCTCTCAGAGAACTTCTAACACTACCCTCAAATGCTGACGGTGTATGGCCTCATCCGGAGAATAGACCAACACATCATCGATAAACACTACAACAAAACTATCTAAATAAGGCCTAAACACCCTGTTCATGAGATCCATGAACGCTGCAGGGGCGTTGGTTAGACCAAATGGAAGAACTAAGAACTCATAATCTCCATAACAGGTTCGAAAGGACGTCTTGGACACATCCTCGCTCCTAATCCTCAACTGATGATAGCGAGACAGCAAATCAATCTTAGAAAAGACCGATGCATTTTGCAACTAGTCAAATAGATCATTGATTCGCGGTAAGGGATACATGTTCTTCACAGTCACTTGGTTTAGCTTTCTATAATCAATTCATAACCTAAGTGACCCATCCTTCTTCTTTACGAATAAGACAGGTGCGCCCCAAGGAGAAACACTCGGGCGAATAAATCCCTTATCTAGCAAATCTTGCAATTGCTTCCTTAGCTCTGCTAACTCCGTAGGTGCCATCCGATATGGAGCCTTTAAGATAGGAGAGGTGCCCGGAAGCAACTCTAGGGTAAACTCTATCTCTCTACCCGATGGCAATCTAGACAAATCATCGAGAAATACGTCTAGAAACTCCCGCACTACATCTATCTCCTCAAGGGTAGGTGTCTGATCAGCTTTTAGTACTAATACCATGCTGGAAAGAAAAAGCATCACAACCCTTGCCTACCATCCTCATTGCCTTCATGGCAGAGATAATAAACTTTCCCGCAAGGTTCCTTGGCAATGGATGTGAAAACTCATCCTCACCAGGAATACGGAAAACAATCTTCTTCCCACGACAATCCACTAATGCAGAGTGCTCCTCTAACCAATCCAGACCAAGAATTGCATCATAGTCCTTCATCTTTAGTAAGAAGAAACACCCCTCTAGGACTCTATCCTCAATGCACACAGGTAAAGACGGAATGCACTTCCTAATCGATACCGTTCCCGCAGGGGTGTGCACAGACAATGGAACCTCTAACTCCTCAGTCTCTAATCCTGACTCTAAATCTAACTGCCTAGCAAACCGCTCGGAAATGAACGAGTGAGTAGCACCCATATCAAATAAAACCCGAGCGTGCACACCCATGAAAAGAACCGTACCTTCGGTGACATGCTCTGCCTGCTCCACGTCCTCTCTCACCAAAGCAAACACTCGAGCTTGGGCTCGAGGCCTTCCTGGTCATCCTGTAGCTGGTGCTGCTGCCGCTGCCGCTACCGGAGCTGGTGCTGGTCGCTGGACTCCCTGTTGAAGTCTGGGGCAGTCCCGGATCTGGTGCTCGCTGCTCCCGCACTTGAGGCACTTTCCCGCCAACTTCCAGCACTCTGTACCACCATGTGCCCTCCCGCAATGAGGACACTCCTTCTTGCCACTAGGCCTACTACCAAGGGAACGCTAAGAAGCTACCTGCTGACTACCCGATGCCACGGGACGCTGCGGTGACTGATACACTGCCTTCTTTCTATCTTGCCACTGGAAAGGAGCTGCCGGCCTCTTCTGTGAAGCCTTCTTCTCCTCAAGGTATTGCTCCATCTCACTCTCCTAACGACACACCGCACTAAGAGCCTCATCCAAGGTATGATGATCGAATGCCACAAGCCTCGATCGCAGTGATAGCTTAAAGCCCATCACAAACTTCTTCGTCTTCCTACACTCATCAGTAATGATATGAGGTGCATACTTTGATAGCTCAGCAAACCTGGCCTCATACTCGAATACGGTCATGGAGCATTGAGTCAAGGTGAGGAACTCCTGCTCCATCTTGCCCTGGATATGCTCGGGAATGAACTTGGCCCGAAAGAGCCTCACGAACTCATCCCAAGAAACCTCGACAGTGCCGTCCTCGAATCGGGTACGCAGTAATGAGGACCACCACACATCAGCTCTCTCCTTCATCAAATCATTCTCCATAAGCACTTATCTAAACAATCTAACCTTAATTTAATTAAATGCTTAAACAACAAACACATACTGTGGATACCGTTTCCGGTCCACAAAGAAGGGGGGGGGATGAATAGTGTTTATGTGTGTGTGTGTGTGATATTGTCACGTCCCGACATTTAATATATCTATAAATGCCGAAACGTGAACGAACGAGAAATCAAGAGTAAAACTAAAACTAATTGTGCATAAATTTGCTCAGAGGCTTCACTAAATAACAAGTATTATTTGCCATTCAATAGGTGTTACATGATTCCTAATTTACAATTTCAAAAGTAAAATGCCGCCAAGGTTGGTCTCTCCACACACAAATCCCGAAGCCCCGCCTTCTAGAACTATAGATTACCTGAAAAAGTAGGATTTGGTGAGCTAACTAGCCCAGTAGAATTCAATTCCATGAAATAGAAAGGGTTCACATGTATAATCTCAAGATAGGAACATGTATATGGTTAACACTAGGTGTTCAGGATTATGAACGAATGAGTCAAATCAATAACACATGTATAACAAGAGTAATGTAGAAGCATGATCAAGAATTCAAGATGACACTGATGTTCCGATTCAGATATATATATTCACACACACATGTATGATATGACGACTAATCAAGAACGTAATAATGTATGCCAACTCCAGATGTCCTCATTGCCCTCGCGCGGCCACTGACAAATTCGGGTGCTCCTCCCAGGACTGAACCAGCCCCATTTGCACAGGCACAATTCTCAAATGAGCCCAAAGACTCACAACTTGTCATCATAACACACTCTGGTAAATCTCCAGTAGGGTACAAAAGTACTCATCATATTTCACATAACAGGGATTTGTAGAATACTTTCACTGATCACAGAAGTTCATAACTTCACAAAGGTCAATCGTAATTGGAACTCTTTAGAAGACGACTCATGGCAATAATGAAGAAACTTGTGTGGTTTTATCAGGTATCTAGGTGGTAGAAACCACAAAGAATAGGTAGGTAAAAGATTAGATTAAATGGGTGTTGTTTCGGCAAGGATTGGAACAAGGTAAGTGTTGAAAACAGAGTCCTGCAATGCCTGTCGACAGCTAGGAAGGTACCTGTCGACAGATGCTGTCTTTCCAGAGGCCAGAAATGAAGATCTGTCACTGCCTGTCGACAGGCTAGAATCGGCTGTCGACAGGTGTTGTGTAAATCTTCAGAAGATGTTCAAGACTACTAAGGAATGTACTACCAAGCTTACCTACAACTCCTATCATGTTTATGACATTACATAGATACAATCTAAGCCTCAAAACACTAGGCTAATAACACAAAAGAATTATGTGAGGAAGACTTAACATAGTGTACGTAAAAGCAACATCCTTAAGGAAGAAGACTACTGAAAGAGTAGTTCTTCTAAGATAAATTCCTTTCTACTAAAAAATCAATTACTCTACACAATTAAGAGTATCACAGTCTTGGATCAACTTATGGAAGTAGAAAAGAACTAACACAACTTTCTCAAGGCTAAACAATGGCAGCACATGGTGATGAACTCAACTTCTAACATGGAGTTCAAGAACAAGATACAGGAAGAAGAGAACAAGAAGTGAATCTTAAAATAACACATGATGCACATAAGCTTCTTAGAGGTACTTACAGAAATCAAATAAGAACCTGAGAGTTTGAACACCTAAACAGTAAGTTCTATGGTATGTTCAAGAGTAGGAGTAAGAGAGAAAGAGAAGGAGACTAAATCCTATAGACACACAACTAGAACATGATTATAAGGAATGGATACACAGTTCAAAAGAGAATTCACAAGTTTAAAACAAGTAAGTAGGTGTTCATGACCTCTTTAGTAAAGGTAGGAGTCAAGGATTTAGAAAAGAGGAGAGAAAGGAAGAGAATCCTACAGCTAGTTAGCTTAAAACTTAACACAACGTGATACTGGAGGAACACTCCTATAACAACAATTAGGTATTCAACAAGAAATTCTAAAGGATAAACTTACACTTCTAAGAGTGTTTATATAGTCAAGCAACAGTTTGAGGAGGGAACCACCTACACAGGAGGTTTCCTAACAAGTCAATTGAGTAAGATTGAAAGAGAAAGGAAAAGAATTCTACCTAGCTTGAAGAATGATACTTTTCACTTCAGTGATTTCACATCTAGAAGAAGGACGAGATGCCAAGGTGCAGTACAGCAGCTTCCTTCAGCTACAACTGGTAGCACCTTCGCCAGGAGTAGTAGAAGCAGTAGCTCATGGAGCAGCAGTTTCCACCAAGACAAAGCATCTCTCGCAGCAGGAAAACTAGTAGATGCAACAGCAGTGAAGGAGAAGAAAAACTCCTACGAAGGTGAGAGGGAGCTTTTATAAGCCCTTCCCTCCCTTGCCTGCCGGACACGATAACCATGCAGGTGTCAGGTTTTACTGTGGACATGTTTTTCATGCATGTTTCCTGGTTTTAACACCTAAGGTAACTATGTGTCACCTTCACCCTTATGTGTTACCTTCACCCTTAATGTGCTGGCCTTCCCAGGGCCTCCACGCAGGCACCCAAAAATCCCAGAAAAGCCTCACCGTAATTAGACCATAATTCGGCTGGCCCAATAATCCACATTTTTATATTCTAAAAAACTCCTTTGTGATAAAATTTCAACCATAGACTAATATGATGGTTTTACAAATTATGGTGATTTTAGTTCAATTTTTAGAATTATTTTACACTGGGTGAAAAATTACCCAGAAAATAGTTGTGTTGGCTTAATCTCGAAATCCGTACGTCAACAAATCCGGATATTTACATTTCTGATACCATCATATTTTTTTGGAAATTATGGTGTTCTCAAATTTTAATTTCGTTATAGTTTTTTCGTGTCGCTCTGTCGGAGTGTGCACCTCTGTGTACGTCATTGGTGTAACGTTTATTAGTGCTGATTAATCATGAATATTAATTATTTCAATCTCATAATAATAATCAAGTCTAATAATAATATTATTCATATTTTCTAACGAATAAAATTTTATGAGGTGTTACACTCTCCCCTACTAAGAAAAGTGTTTGGTCCTCCAAACTCCTTGACTAGTTTGGATGGATCACAAAGATTAAGTTTTCAACCTCTAAAATTTATTTAATCCAAATTAGTCTCACTAATCTTATCATGATTATTATCTCGTACGATGTATACATCTTCTATATAAGGTATTACCATGACATCGTCAACTAATGGGGATTTGAATATTAATCAACATTTTTAGTTATTAAAGAACCATGGGTCCAATTTGATACAACATTTACTATGCTCTTTATTTCTGGCAGCAGTATATTATACCTACAGTTTCCCCTACTAAGAAATAACCTTACTCCTTAGAGACTTATGTAAATACATATTCCCTTGGGAAGGGTAATAAAGTATGATAAGAATGATGAGTATTATCAATATAACGATAAACAACAAAGATTTTATTTAACTAACTCATAAAGTTTCTAGTTATTTGATACATTAACCTCCATGATTAAATGATGTCTTTTCCTTGTAGGATTTTGATATATGACAAATGTTTTATATTGTGTTCCTAGTTTTGATATATCAAGCAAAAGGTAATAAATATTTAACATAAGTCTTTTATACTATAAGGAAGTTCATAAAGTCAAAAGGTCTGTTAAGTGTGTTGACCCTGATTACTTCTTAGGTTGACAATTCATGGAGATCAGGTTAACACTAGTTAAGTTTCTAATTAATGCTTAGAGAAAGATACAGCTTGAGGTTAACTCCAAGTGAAGATTAAGTTGACTCTACCATTATGTGAGGTTGACACTAGGATATTATAAGATCAACTCTACATGATGGATAGTTAGTCAAAACGGCTATTCCTGAGTGTGGTCAACTCTAGAGGACATGGAGTTGACTCTACTAATACTTTTCCTACTGAGTCCAAGTTCAATTGTTTGTGTGTGTTGACACACCATGTTGTTTATTAATTAAAGTAAAACTTTAGGATTTAACTCAACTAGGAGATATTTGATCCTTCTATTACAATCGGAATAAGAATTTGATGAGTTCAAGCCTACAGAGGATGTAATTGGAAGTTCAACGAATCACCTTACTAAGTCCAGATTCTAGTGTAAAGTATTTGCATGTCCCTGCATTTCTTCAAAAATTTCCCTCGTTGGATTTTTCTTACTTTTCTTCTTCACTAATTTGTTTGGTTGTCTACTCCAATAGAAGTAAACAGATTCAATCTTACACTGTGTATATAAGGTTCGTGAGATTTAAAACAATCTTAAAATTTAGAGTCATCAATTATGTGAGTGTTCCACACATTTGAGTTATTAAAGAGTCTTACTTGGTTTAGTGTAAATGATGATTTAATGATTCATCTCAGTGGTATAATAATTTAGAATTCAAGAAAATGGGAAAGTCAACGGAAGAATATATCATGAGAATAATCATGAAGTTTATATGATCGATTGAACCATTCATTTTCTAATTCTTATTTAGAGTTGGAGGAAATACTGTGTCAATGCAAAAGTCATATTGATGTAAATTAAGGGATGAGCAGGTTTGACTTTTCTTTCAGTAGGAGAGGGCTCCCTTGGAGAAGTCATATGTGTGTTTATCATTTTTCACTGGACCTTGGATTCTTAGCATTCTACTAGGTTTGTTTGAATTATGAGACTTTCAGGTAGGCCAAATTGTAAGAAATTAGAAAGACGCTATTTTGATGGAATTGCAAAAATCGCAATTTTCTTCTTCGGTGGGAGAGTTGACTTTTTATTGGTAAAATATATGATTTTTATGATATTTTTATTGGATTCAAATGGGGGATGCTTCCTTATTTACATGTAATATCTTAAGTAAATGAAACATCAAATTATAACATTTACTTAAATGATATGGAATGTAAATAAGGTATGTGTTTCAGTTCTACAGGGTGCCTTCTGACTGAACCTGCTGACACTTCTGACTGAAGAAGGACCAATTCATCACAAACTGGTGTCTGTCGACAGTTAGGAAGTGGCTGTCGACAGCTACTGTCCTCCCAGAACCAATTTCTGGGGTCTAACACTATCTGTCGACAGACCAGAGTCGGCTGTCGACAGGCGATGAACATCTGTCGACAGGTGAAAGTCATATGTCGACAGCTACTGCCAGTTCTGTATTTCTAGGTTCTGGAAGCATGATACCTATCGACAGGTAAGTGCTGGCTGTCGACAAGTGAGATCTAAACTTTCAGGAATGTGATAAAACTACCACAGAAAATTCTACCAAGTGTTTCTATGAATCCCTACATGAGTGACAACATCAAAAGGTCTTGCTCCCAGTTCTAAACACCATATTTCATGAGGGAGACAATTAGGACAATAATGATATACTATGGTATGGAAATCTAAAAGCAAGATAATAATTAGAAGTGCAACACTTCCTAATAACCTTTTCTTGCTTCTAATGGGATAAGATTCATAATATGCTTGAATCATAGCACAAACTATAGCTAAAACATGATTACAAGGAATAGAACAACTCTTCTATAGTTGTTTCAAGTACGTGTACATGGTAAACACTTTAATCATGAAGTTCTTGAGTAGGGATAAGAAGCAAGAATAGAAGAAGGAAACCAAAGGAAGGTGAGTTCTAAAGAACATGAAATAATTAGTACATATGAGTTATACAAATGGAGAACCCACAAGCATGAAATTATGGAAGTGAAGATGAATCGTAGGAAGGAAACTATCTCTAGATATTCCAAACAAACACAATACAATATATATCCGACTTTTACCTATCTAGCTTAACCTCAGGCTTTCTACCATCCTCACAGATCACTACAGGATGTTGAAGACCACTAACTATTTGAATCCTCAATCAATCCTCGATACCATTCTGTCACGTCCCGACATTTAATATATCTATAAATGCCGAAACGTGAACGAACGAGAAATCAAGAGTAAAACTTAAACTAATTGTGCATAAATTTGCTCAGAGGCTTCACTAAATAACAAGTATTATTTGCCATTCAATAGGTGTTACATGATTCCTGATTTACAATTTCAAAAGTAAAACGCCGCCAACGTTGGTCTCTCCACACACAAATCCCGAAGCCCCGCCTTCTAGAACTGTAGATTACCTAAAAAAGTAGAATTTGGTGAGCTAACTAGCCCAATAGAATTCAATTCCATGAAATAGAAAGGGTTCACATGTATAATCTCAAGATAGGAACATGTATATGGTTAACACTAGGTGTTCAGGATTATGAACGAATGAGTCAAATCAATAACACATATATAACAAGAGTAATGTAGAAGCATGATCAAGAATTCAAGATGACACTGATGTTCCGATTCAGATATATATATTCACACACACATGTATGATATGACGACTAATCAAGAACGTAATAATGTATGCCAACTCCAGATGTCCTCATTGCCCCCGCGGCCACTGACAAATTCGGGTGCTCCTCCCAGGACTGAACCAGCCCCATTTGCACAGGCACAATTCTCAAATGAGCCCAAAGACTCACAACTTGTCATCATAACACACTCTGGTAAATCTCAAGTAGGGTACACAAGTACTCATCATATTTCACACAACAGGGATTTGTAGAATACTTTCACTGATCACAGAAGTTAATAACTTCACAAAGGTCAATCGTAATTGGAACTCTTTAGAAGACGACTCATGGTAAGAATGAAGAAACTTGAGTGGTTTTATCAGGTATCTAGGTGGTAGAAACCACAAAGAATAGGTAGGCAAAAGATTAGATTAATTGGGTGTTGTTTCATCAATGATTGGAACAAGGTAAGTGTTGAAAACAGGGTCCTGGCAGTGCCTGTCGACAGCCAGGAAGGTACCTATCGATAGATGCTGTCTTTCTAGAGGCCAGAAATGAAGATCTATCACTGCCTGTTGACAGGCCAGAATCGGCTGTCGACAGGTGTTGTGTAAATCTTCAGAAGATGTTCAAGACTACTAAGGAATGTACTACCAAGCTTACCTACAACTCCCATCATGTTTATGACATTACATAGATACAATCTAAGCCTCAAAACACTAGGCTAATAACACAAAAGAATTATGTGAGGAAGACTTAACATGGTGTACGTAAAAGCAACATCCTTAAGGAAGAAGACTACTGAAAGAGTAGTTCTTCTAAGACAAATTCCTTTCTACTTAAAAATCAATTACTCTACACAATTAAGAGTATCACATTTGGATCAACTTATGGAAGTAGAAAAGAACTAACACACAACTCTCTCAAGACTGAACAATGGCAGCACATGGTGATGAACTCAACTTCTAACATGGAGTTCAAGAACAAGATACAGGAAGAAGAGAACAAGAAGTGAATCTTACAATAACACATGATGCACATAAGCTTCTTAGAGGTACTTATGGAAATCAAATAAGAACCTGAGAGTTTGAACACCTAAACAGTAAATTCTATGGTATGTTCAAGAGTAGGAGTAAGAGAGAAAGAGAGTGAATCCTACAGACACACAACTAGAACATGATTATAAGGGATGGATACACAGTTCAAAAGAGAATTCACAAGTTTAAAACAAGTAAGTAGGTGTTCATGACCTCTTTAGTAAAGGTAGGAGTCAAGGATTTAGAAAAGAGGAGAGAAAGGAAGAGAATCCTATAGCTAGTTAGCTTAAAACTTAACACAATGTGATACTGGAGGAACACTCCTATAACAACAATTAGGTATTCAACAAGAAATTCTACAAGATAAACTTACACTTCTAAGAGTGTTTATAGAGTCAAGCAACAGTTTAAGGAGGGAACCACCAACACAGGAGGTTTCCTAACAAGTCAATTGAGTAAGATTGAAAGAGAAAGGAAAAGAACTCTACCTAGCTTGAAGAATGATACTTTTCACTTCAGTGATTTCACAGCTAGAAGAAGGACGAGATGCCAAGGTACAGTACAGCAGCTTCCTTCTGCTACAACTGGTAGCACCTTCGCCAAGAGCAGTAGAAGCAGCAGCTCATGTAGCAGCAGTTTCCACCAAGACAAAGCATCTCTCACAGCAGGAAAACTAGTAGATGCAATAGCAGTGAAGGAGAAGAAAAACTCCCACGAAGGTGAGAGGGAGCTTTTATAAGCCCTTCCCTCCCTTGCCTGCCGGACACGATAACCATGCAGGTGTCACTGTGGACACGTTTTTCATGCATGTATCCTGGTCTTAACACCTAAGGTAACTATGTGTTACCTTCACCCTTAGTGTGCTGGCCTTCCCAGGGCCTCCCACGCAGGCACCCAAAAATCCCAGAAAAGCCTCACCGTAATTGGACCATAATTCGGCGGGGCCAATAATCCACATTTTTATGTATTCAAATGAAGTCCGTTTGTGATAAAATTTCAACCATAGACTAATATGATGGTTTTACAAATTATGATGATTTTAGTTTAATTTTTAGAATTTATTTTACACTGGGTGAAAAATTGCCGGAAAATAGTTACATTGGCTTAATCTCGAAATCCGTACGTCAACAAGTCCGGATATTTACATTTCTCATACCATCATATTTTTCTGGAAATTATGGTGTTCTCAGATTTTAATTTCGTTATAGTTTATCCGTGTCGCTCTATCGGAGCCTGCACCTCTGTGTACGTCACTGGTGTAACGTTTATTAGTGCTGATTAATCCTGAATATTAATTATTTCAATCTTATAATAATAATCAAGTCTAATAATCATATTATTCATATTTTATAATGAATAAAATGTTATGGAGGGTTACAAATATGGAGTAGAAAAGACGATAAAAATAAAAAGAAAAAGATCGTAATCACCAGGCATGCGAGGGTGCCGAATGGAGATGCACGGCGAGGGGTGCGAGATGGAAGAGTGATCGCGAGTGTACCTTTTGGAGTGTGGGGAGATTGCGCGGGGATGATGTGGGTCCTCTCTTCCTCTACGAACACGGCGGCCACAGTAGAGGGCATTTCCTCGTTGGTTACCCTGACAAAAGACAAAGAAAAGTAAAGAAAGGGGATTAGCCACGTGTAGTATCAAATCCTAAAAATAAGGAATAAATGAAATAAAAGACATGGAAGTGTACTTACCGGTTGGTGGCTTTTAAACCCCTATAGAATGTGGGTGTGTGTAAAATGCATGCATGTGTGTGTGTTAAAAAGAAGTAAAAGGGGCACGTGGGGCCCGAAGGAGGTGAAAATAAGAGGAATAGAGAAAGGGGAGGGGGTACTTCCCCGAATGGGCGATGTGGAGGCGTGGTGACCAGTGCCGGGATGAATGGAGGAAGGCGAGGAAGGAGCTCTCGCCGCCGTGGATGACGAGGGGACGTTGGTTCCGCGCTCCGGGAATGGACGGGTCGGAGTGGAAGTCTCACCGGATCGAAGGCAAGACGTGAATCCGGCAGGGCTTCGCCACTCTGAATGGCCCCCTTGAAACAATACCCTCGGGGGTCTATTTATAGGCACTGGATTCTTGAATTGCGTCCAAACAGGAAGCCGCGATTATGAATTGAAACGCGTCCGGGCGGCAGGCCGCGATTAAGAAAGTCAAACTGATGTGACGGGCGCATGATGGTCGTAGCCTGAGCTACGCTTCTGAATCGCGCCTAGCCAGGCCGCCGCAACTTAAATCGCGTCCGCCTGGTCTGCCGCAATTCATACTTGCATGGTTTCGAGGCAATCGGCTCATAAATGCTCGAATTTGACCTTCTGAATCGTGTCCACTGACACGGACGTGATTACAGGATTTCCTCATGATTGCACGACGTGGCAACCATAGGTGCGACGACTTCGCAAGCGTAGCCTTTTTTACTTTGAATCACGTCCGGGCGGTAGGATGTAATTCTATTAAAACATGTGCTTAAAAATGCGTTCGTCGAAGCCATCGCAATAAGGATTCTGAATCGCATCCACATCCCCGGACGCCTTTTGAATGCGCTAGGAAAGCGGCCACTGAAGCAGATGCGAATCAATGAGGTTGCCCATGGGCCATTTGAACCAAATTTACCTTCCGAGGGCGCTGCCCCCGGAGACCCCCTCCGGGGCGCTGCCCCCAGACTCCCACGACCTGACCGTGCAGGTCGATCCACGACTGAACCACATGGGGAAGCACCGAGAAAGAATGGGTGAGATCTAGAAATATTGGAGAAACACTCTTGTGAGGCAAAAGAGGGCCATTTGTGGCATTATGGCGCAATATGAAATTTGCCCACGGTGGAGCCAAATTCGCATGTCTACAGCTGCCACGCCTTGGCATCTGCTTTGCAGGGAAGCGAAGCAAAGCAACACGAAATGAAGTGTAATGGAGTGAAATGGAATTAAAAGAAGTGAAGTGTAGCAAAGTGGAGTGCAGTGGGAGCGGATTGAAAAGTAGACACCAAGGTGAAAAATAGACACGCATAATCATTGGGGACTGCCACCTGGTAAGAGTCTTTCACCAACACCCAAGGAAGTCACCACTAGGAAGAAGACCTAAAGAAACAAATGCTTGGACAAAGGGAAAGGACAAGAAAGGAAAAGACCAACTTTCAGCATCGTGGAAGTACCTAAGAACACAATCTGTTAGGTTTCACCATCGGGGGCGTCTGCCACTGCCTCAGGTGGATCTTGGGGAGAGAAGGAGAGATCAACTTCCAGTGAAGGGGAAGTACCTAAGAGCACAATCCATTAGGTTACACCATTGGGGGCGTCTGCCACTTCCTCAGGTGGATCTCTGGGAGCAAAGAAAAAAAGGATAAGTCCAAACAAGGGAATCTCGAGGAAACCTGCCCGGAGGCGACAACAAAGGGAGTTGTGTATTCAACCCAGAATTGAATATTTCAAGTTGCTGGATTTGAAGCGCGGATGGCTCTCAGATTGGCTTGGAAGAGTGGTTTTCCACAGTGGATTCAAGATGCATGTATGCTGGGCTAAAGGAAAAATAAGCTCAAAAAGAGGAGTAGAAAATAACCAAGGATAATGTTGTTACGCCGGTGAGTCAGAACTGGGGTTTTATGCATAGGTCCGTCGTCCTCACATGCCAAGCGTAACGGCCCATCTGTGCGGCTAAAGATCCACTGGGATAATCATTATTTTTGGTAGAGGGGAACTCAAATCCCAGATTCCTCAAAGCCACAAGGTCCTTGGTGTGCTCTAAAGGTATAACATATAGTAAATGCATATAGGTGTTGGTAGGGGCAGCAGCAGCGTGATGTAGTGCCAGATGAGGTAACTCGAATTCTGCACTAAAAGCTTCGTTAGCCAAGAAAAAAATAAATCATGAAAAAATAGCATTCAATAGCATGGAGCATGCATCATGGAAAAAACATTAAGAAACAAGCATGGCCCATTTAATTTGTTTTATTTTAACCATGAGGATAATTGGACTTGGCCAAAGATTTTGGAGTGCAAGGTGGGAGGAACTCATGATTGGAAGGATTAGCGATCTGACGCAGACAAGAGGCAATGTGCTTGCCATGCAATACCATCGGAAAACTTTTGGATTTTTTGAAAGTATTTAATTTTTGTAGGTTTTGAGAAATATTTGAATTTTTGTGGTGTTTTTTTGGAAAATATTTTGATTTTTGTTGGATTTTGAAAAGTATTTGTATTTTTGTTGATTTTGAAAATATTTAGATTTTTGTTGGTTTTGAAAGTATTTGATTTTTTTATGATTTTGGAACAATGCCATGCCATGGCGGCGTTAGAGTTATAAAAAATTGACTGGCGAGGGGTCTTTGTTGCCTCCCGTGTCATTAAAGAATGCCCAGAGTAGGGTGTGTAGTTTAACGTGGTGCCCACGGGCTAATTGCACTTGGTTAACAGTGCCACCATGAAAGCTACGCCTGAAAAGGCGACTTAGTCTGAGTAGGGAGATGGGAAGAAAACATGGAGATAGGCTTGATATGGGTTTTGAAGAGTTGGGGGTTGGCTCCCTTCCTTGGCACAACCGTCAGAAGGTTCTGTCTCATTTAAGCACTAGGGCTTTTGAATTATTTCGGAATCTTGAGTGATGACCAATTGATTGTAGGGACATGCGTATGACCGGGTCCATTTGGATCTCCGCGGGGACTTTGCCACTCTTTGCCATGCACTATTGACTTTGATTGATTTTGATTTTTGCATGCATACGGCCGGGTCCATTTGGATCTCCGCGGGGATTTTGCCACTCTTGACATGCAATTTGACTTTGATTTTTCTTGGTCATTTGATTTTGCCTATTTTGGAGACGTTCTCTTATGATGCAGGTGCTTTGGGTTGGTTGCCTTGCCCAGACTACCTCTACTACCCATATTTTTGCCGAATAAGGGGGAGAAACAGACATTGTGCCTTTTAGGCATGGCTGTGACGGTGACGGTGTCTACCGGGAACAATTGGCTTAGGGCGCCGTGAAGTGTGTGCAAGTGCCCGTGCTAAGGGCAAGCCTTAATGACCGAAGAGGGAATTTTGGACTCCTAGCGCGGAATTCTTATAACAGAAATGTTGCGATGGCATGGCAATGCTGAATATTCATTTTTTTATATTTTCAATATAATAAGAGTTTCTGGAAGGTAAAAGGAGGATGAATGCCCTACATTGGGATGAGATTCGAGGTCTACAAGAATTTACATTTTTTGTTTTAATTAAAAAAATGTGTGGGGACTGAAACCCCGAAAACAATGCGAAAAGGGTCGAAGGACCCGATTAAAAATGGAGAGGAGAAAGCAGAGGAAAGACTTTGGAAACTCCGGCGGGGCCGGAGGGGTTTGGAGAAGAAGGAGGGCGCGGTGCCCAGAAGAAGAAAAGAATCCAGATGGTCCGGAGGAGAGAAAGGAAGAAGTGGGCCGCGAGGGGTCGAAAGGGAGGGTGCACAGCACAGAGCGCAAGATGGAGATGTGCCACGTGGGGCATGACAACGAGATGTGCCGCGTGGGGCACAAGATGGAGATGTGCCACGCGGGGCACGGGATGGAGATGTGCTACGCGGGGCATGGGATGGAGATGTGCCACATGGGGCACGGAAGGGAGACGTGCCAGGCATGGCACAATGGGAAGATGTGCCACGAGGAGTATGGAAGGGAGAGTAAGGAGTATAAAAAGGGCGTGACGCCCAGTGTAAGAGTAAGGATTATACAAAAGATGAAAATAAAATGCCTCCTGTGGGGAGGGAATGTGGAGAACCCACGGGAAGGTGCTAAGAAGCACAAAAGATGACTAAAATGAAAAAGAGGGAGGTGGGGCCCCCTTGGTCTTTTGCCTTGCCCGGTGTTTGGGTTCCCACTTGGGATTCGCATTCTGACCCTCATGTACATCCTCATGAAATGTGCCAAACATGCAGAAGGTCTTGCTCTTCTCCGAGGGATTGAGTAGCTCTCAATGATTGGATTGTTGACTTCCATCGAAGTTTCAAACGGTAGTAGCAACTCCCTTGGAATGTAGCTGAATGAAAGGGTGGGGAGTTCCACTGGTAGAATTGGAAGCAACAATGAGGGGACCGTGCCCAATTGTATAATGCGTTATATGAAAGGGGGCACGACCCCTTAAGTAATTGATTGTGCTAATGATTTGGCGTTGGAGTGCGTGAGCACAATCTGAGAAGCCAACCCCTTCACTGGAATGGGAAGGTTCATAATGATGGTGTAAGGGGTCATGAGAGCTTGGAGGGAGAGATTCCCTATGAGTATTCGGAAATGACGCCGGCTGGAAACTGGAATGATTGGCATATTTTTAGAAGGCCTGTTGACAGCCATGATTGGAGGGGAGGACTCCCGCTCAGTGAATGTGCCCGGTACAGAAATAATGACTGGCATGCGAGGAATGCAATCTTGGATTTTGAATAGCATGTCCGGTCCCGGGGATTCCTTCTTCTGCTGTACTTGCTTGTTGCTCCTCAAAAACTTGCGCCTGCTCCGTCGGACGGGGGTGGATGCGGATGGAGTGGAAGGTTGTATGGCCAGTAGAGGCATAATGGGCATGAAGGGGAGGATTTGCTCGGGTTCGGCTGCCAAGGGTGTTGGCGTAATGGGAGGTGTAACAATTGGTGTAATGGTGGGTGGAGGCTTAATTATGGAAGGCTTAATGGCAATGTAGGAGGTGTAGGTAAATGGCGTACAAACATGACCTCGGAAGGTTCATCGCCGTAGCATCAAGTGGTTTCTTAGAGGGATTGGGCACTGGAAACTTCGGCCCGAACAACAGGCTGTGGAGGAGGTGGAGGCTGTTGTGGTTGCAGTGGTGAAGGTACCGGAATCGGCATGGGAGCTAGCACGGGTGCCAGAGCAGGCGCAACGTAGGGCGCAGGAGCTTCTTCATGAAAAATAGGGGCATCGTACGGCCCAATTAGAGGTTGTTGGGTCTGGAGAGGACGAATCAGTGGACGCTTGGGTGGCAGCATGTTGTGGTAAATGGGAGTTGCTGGAGGTGCATATGAGGTGGATGTTGTATAATGGCAAGGTGGATGGTGGATGGCATCCACTGATCCATTCTTTCCCAGATTAATTTGATCAAATAGCTCTACGATCGGGGAGTCCATTAAATGGGCTTGAATGTAACGTCCCCGCTCGTAGAGCTCCTCCATGGAGGTGATTTGATTCATGGCCAAAATGTGCTTGAACTTCAGAGTAGAATTGGAAATGATTATTTTGACTTCCTCTGACTCCGAGAGCTCATGTTGTAGACGAGTGGCCATTGACCTCCAACGGTCAGCAAATTGTACAAAGGCCTCGTTGGCCCCCATCTTCTCGGATGTTAGGTCTGTGATAGAGAGATAAGGGCTGACGCGATCTTTGTATCTTTGAAGGAATTTTTTGTGCAGAGAGCGGAAGTCTCCTGCCTCACTTGGTTCTAAGGAGTAGAACCATTCGAGCGCAGGGCCGTCAAGAGACTTTCTAAATAAATATGCCAACGTGATGGGGTCACGTTGCCAATGAGAAGACTCATAAAGGAATTCCTTGACATGAAGGTAGGGATTACCTATGCCATTGTACATTCGGTACGTTGGCATCTCCGAGGGATGAATGTAAATTTGAGGGAGAGCTGGCATGGCGACAACGGGGTCACCTTTGGAATTTGAAAGCTCGTTTATTTGTTTCTTCAAATTATTCAATTTCTGGATAAGAGCATTTTGGAGAGGAGTGGATTGCGTCTGGGCATGTAAGGGAGTACATGGGAGTGGCCTTGAATGAGTGGGCCTTTCCAAGGGACTGTCTATTCGGACCGGAGCACCGGAGTGCAAATGGCCAGAGGGCCGAGGTGATGAAGAATGTACAGGGGTATGTGGCGAAGTCGCCGGAATATACAAATGCGGGTGCCTGAGGGAAGGAGAAGGAGAAGGAGAGGGAGAAGGAGTCACACCCTCAACTAAAGATTGGATCAAATTTAATTGTTGAGGGGTGAGTTGATCGAGTGCGTGTAGGACAGTTTGCACAGTTGGATCTTGGTCGGGGGAAGGCTCTCGCCGGGTTCTGATCGGAGGTAAATGTGAGGAGACATCAGATAAATCAGTGTGCGGCGTGCACACATAATCATAGGAAGTAGAAGGTTGTCCCTCACGGTGGTGAAATCGACTGACATGGGACTGGAAATATGGAAATCTAACATTATCCTCATAGTCCTCATTGTCATGTCCCGACATTTAATATGCCCATAAATGCCGGAACGTGAACGAACGAGAAATCAAGAGTACAATTAAACTAATTGAACAAGAAATTTGCTCCGAGGCTTCACTAAATATAATATATTATTCACCCTTCAATAGGTGTTACATGGTTTCTTATTTACAATCTCAAAAATAAAATGACGCCATGGTTGGTCTCTCCACACACAAATCCCAAAGTTTCCGCCTTCTAGAATTATAGGTACCTAAAATAGTAGGATTTGGTGAGCTAACTAGCCCAGTAGAATTCAATTCCTTGAATTAAGAAGGATTCACATGTATGATCTCAAGATAAGAACATGAACATTATTAACAATGAGTGTTCAAAGCTATGAACGAATGAGTCAATTCAATAACACATGAAGAACCAAGGTAATATAGGAGCATGATCAATAACTCAGGATGTCACTTAAGTTTAGAATCAAGCACTTATTCACACACACATGTGTATTATGATGACTAATCAACACTTAATGATGCTTGCCAACATCCACTGTCCTCATCGCCCCCGCGCGGCCACTGACGAATTCGGACTCTCCCCCCAGGACTGAACCAGCCCTTTATTTGCCAGGCATATTACTCAAATGAGTCCCAAAGACTCGCAACTCGTCATCATAACACACTCATTATTGTAATGAGTCAAGGATACAAGGATTTTACTCATAGTTACTCAAGGTTTGCACACAAGAACCAAAGAACTTTGGTTCCTTCACTGATTTCAGAAATTGATAGTTTCACAAGAACAATTTGTTCGGAACTTGAAGAAATAATTCAAGGAAAAAGGAAAGATCACATGACTGGTTTTAGTAGAGGTTTAGATAGTAAAAACCACAAACTATAGGTAGATTATTAGTTGGAGCAATTGGGTAGGATTTACAACGAAGAACAGAGTCAAAAAGATGCTGGAAACATGGCTCTGTCAAGACCTGTCGACAAGCTTGGGTCTGCTGTCGACAGGGGCTGTTTTTCCAGAACTGGGATTTCAGTTCTGTGTGCACCTGTCGACAGCAAGCCAGGAGCCTGTCGACAGGGACACACAGTGCTGGGTTTCTGGTTCTGGCCAGGGGTTCCTGTCGACAGCCAGCCCTTCGTCTGTCGACAGGGGCTGTGTAAATTGTCAGAAAACCATTCAATCCAACCTCGAATGGTTCTACAAAGTTTCTCTAACATTCCTAACACAATTAGGACTTTGAACAAGTATGATTTCAGTTCTATAGCTCAATGTAACATGACAAGAAAATGAAAGAAAGAACAGGGGATATGATTCACATAGATGCTCAATAAGAAGACAAATTCGAGGGGAAATTATTGAAAGAGTAATTCCCTTAAAACTCTCTTTCCTACTTTCATCATTCATTTATCAAGGCACACTCACTAGAGACTTTCATGGTTTCTCAAAGGTTCATCTTCTAAGAAGAACAAGAACTATCATAGTTCACTCTACACTACACAACGGAATCAATATGATTTCAGATTTTAAACAAGTTGAGGTGAAGAAGGGATAATAGGTAACTTCTCATGGTTTGAGGACTAACTTTAAAATGATGAAAGATTCAGTTTCTACCATGAACATATTTTCTGAACTGAAGAATGACAGACACATGATAAGAATCACTTCAAGCAATTAATCTAGAAGTGGAAAGAAAGAGGATTAGGAAATGAATCCGACACTTATACATGGATCTCTTAACATGAAGGAATTATAAGAACAAGAAGAAAGAGGATTAGGGAATGATGTGTTGCCTCTCATGACCAAACACTAAGTTAAACATGATGAAGGCTCAATTCTTGTCATGGAGCTACTTCCTGAATCTGGGAAATAGCTTACACATGGTGAAGGATTACCTCAAACTATTGAACTAAGTTGAGGTGTAGGAAGAAGAATGGGATGGAAGTGAATCCTACAGACACAACTAAAACATGATTATAAGGGATAGATACACAGTTTCAAAAGAGATTTCACAAGTTTTAAGACAGTAAGTAGGTGATCATGACCTCTTTAACACGTGTGGGAGTCAAGAATTTAGAGAAGAGTGGGAAAGGAAGAGAATTCTACCACAACACACGATGCACACAAGCTTCTAGAAGTACTTATGGATCTCAAACAAGGAATTGAGAGCTTGTACACTTAACAATAAGTTCCATAGCCAGTTCAATGGTAAGAGTAAGAAAGGAAGGAAAGAATTGAATCCTACTTGATTTGAATAACACAAATCCCGTCCTGGCGTTGAATTCCCCCAAGAACACGATTTGCAGCAGAGGAAGACGTAGCCACAAGTAGGGAAAGAAACAGGTGAAGCCTGTTGTCGTTGCTGCAACCACTTCCAGAGTTTGCTTCACCACCACACCTTGCAGCAGCTCAAGCACAACTCGAATAGGTACTCAAGGTGCACAAGAATAGAACTAACACTCACCCACTACACTCACAATATGAGGTCTTGCAAACACAGTTGCAACACAACCAATAGGAGCAACGACTTCCTCAACCATTTACCCACTGCAAGGGACTAGAAAACATAGCAGCAACAGGAGTAGACCTAAACGGTTCGCAAGCTGGGTATTGGGGGGTTTTTATAGCCCTCAACGCTGGCCATGCATGATGGCACGATAGCCATCAAGGTGTCAAAGTTGTAATCTCCTTACACCATGTCTGGACACGTTTGCCATGCAAGTTACAAGGTTTACACCTAAGGGGTGTATGTGTTGATCCCATTACCATGTGTGCTGGCCTTCCCAGGGTCACCCACGTAAGCCTCCTGAAAATTCCAGAAAATCCAAACCGTAATTGGACCATAATTCGGCTGGCCCAAAGATCTTTCTATAAACATGTCCAAATGATGTCTATTTGTCTTGAAATTTCTACCAGAAGCTAATGTGATGGTTTTACAAATTATGGTGATTTTTATTCAATTTTTAGATTTTATTTTACACTAGGTAAAAAATCACCCGAAAAATGGTCGCGTCGATTGTACCTTGAAATCCGTACGTCAAAAAATTCAGATAATTACATATTTAATTTCTCCACATTTTTCTAGAAATTATGATGTTCTCGGATTTTTATTTCGTTGTCGTTTTCCGATATCACCCTGTGGAGGCATGCACTTCGAGGTACGATACTAGGATAACGTTCATTACTACTAATTAAGTCTTTCATCTAATTATCACAATTTAATAACAATCCTAAGGTATTTTAACCAAATTATTTCTATTTTCTTAACATTTTAAATTTCTGGGGCGTTACACTCATAATAAAAATCGGCATGAAAATATTGGTCCATTTTTAATAAAGTAGTAGGCAATCAAACAGGTTGAACAAAGATTAGGCAATCAACAATGGTTCAAACAAGTTATGATGATTAACGCTTGTTTTTAAGGAGTTTCACAGTTAATTAATGGATTGAAAAAAATTGTGTCACTCCAGGTGAGTTCCTAGTTGGGTAGAAGATATATACTTCGGGGTACAACTAGAATCACCTCTCACCACGCAATAGGATATCTAACCCGGGTCAACGAAAGGGTACCGCCAGCTCGGTCCGCCGTGAGGGAATCCACAGGGTACGGAGTCTTACGGGGCTCTTGACAAAGGTTCCCTAGTCCAATGAGACGGAATGCCCAAAGGAGAGGTTGCCCTTACCAAGAGAGGTGTATGGAGCCTAGGATATGAGGGAAGGAGGTCCCCCGACCAATGCAAAATGCCCTGTATGCAGTAGTTTATAGCAAAAATGGCAGAAGGGGCGCGTTTCTGTCAGCACTGTGAATCACGTCCGGCACAGCGGCCGCGAATCACAAATCGCGTCTGTAGATACCCAGTTCCGACTAATGGGTTGAACCACATTTCATGTTATCCTAGTTAGCCCCTAGTTGGTCACTCACCTTGAGCCCATCATTAGCCTTGATTGAGCCCATTAACCATTTAAAATTGCCTTGAGATCCCGCCCATTATTATTTTGGAGAGTCCGTGTGCAATTATAACTCATATCTGTTGTGTGATTGGCTGATAAATCCAAAATAATCCGATTTCCTAGTCGCGACATATCGTAGTGCCGTGACTCTAGTCGCGACGGCCCTGGACGCCGCGACAACCCATGCATAATATCCATGCACGTGGGCTTACTGTCGCGACGCCCTGACCCGCCGTGTCTCTAGTCGCGTCCCTACGATACGCCGCGACAATGCCTGAGCGCACCAGACTCCGCAACAACCTCCCATTTATCCTCCTATTGATCCAGCTTTATCCCTAGGAGATATGTCCACCCCTTGGGGTGAGATTCTGGCCCTAGGGACTCTTGTGAGGATCCCTTGGACTCTCCCTTGCAGTTTTAAAAGGCCATTATCTCCCATTTCGAATTTTGACCCTTTTTAAGAGATAATATCACTCATTTGTCTCTCATGGCTCTATAAAAGAAAGGCACCTCCTCAAGGACGGGGGGAGCCTCATTTTTTTTTACCCCGAAGGGCTGCCGAATTTCCTTTGACAGATACTTAGCCACGCAGCCACCCTTCTCCTCCATTTCCCTCACATCCCTCTCCACCAAAGCAACCCATTTCATCATCTATGAAGCACAGGACTTGAGAAGGGCGACTTCAGCACTCTATTGAAGTTTTTGGACGATCCTTCAAGCTGCAATCACACCAAGGAGTCGCCCTAATGGGGCTCACTCTCTCCCTTTCCATTTCTCCTTCTTTTGCATGCATTTTTCATGTTATTCTTAGATAGAACATGTTCAGCACACACCCACATTTTCCTACACCCAAAGGGGTTTAAAAACCACTCCCCCAGGTCCGTTCCCTCCATGCTTCACATTTTTCTTTCATTTAAGAATAGTTACTTCAGTTAACATAGTCTAACAGAGTTTTATTTCTTATTTTCATTGTTTTGGCAGGCACCCAAGTGAAGATCCACGAGGAGCTCTCATCCTCTAGCCGGCTGGAGGACGGGAAGAAGGTCCCATCCATCATCTCCCGCACAGAAGAGAACGCGACGGTGGAGGGCGACGCGACAAGGAGACACGTCCACCAAGGGCGACGCGTTATGTTATTGTCGCGACCGCTAAGGCCTCCGCGACATCAGGTTTGCCCTAGTTCTCTCTCCTTTTCCTAGTTAAGTTAGCCGTCTTCATTTTTATTCATAAGGCAGCTTGCTAGGTGGCGATCACAATCCATGTTCACACACCACTAGTTATAGCACTTGTTCGTGTCGAGGGGGGGGGGGGCGTCAATCCCTGTGATTACACCTTTTGGCAATCACGGTGGGATCTTCACTGCCACCCTCGTGGAGTTTGACTGCTTGTTTGCCATGTTTTCTTCTTTGTTTCTCATGTTAATGCCCTGTTAGTCTCCTTTTCTTCATTCCCTGTGTTTTTTCGTGTTCTGTTCTTGTCGCGACCTATCGCGGCGACGCGATCAGGTCGCGTCATTTGCCGAGGACGCGTTAACAGGTCAGCCTCCTCTTCCTTCTATCTACCTTGTCTTGTTTCTATCAGATCATGTATCCTTGTGATATCTCTTTGTATTATATGTTGTCGCGTTTCCGAATGTTGAAATCCTGCTAGAGATCGGATTTTCCTTTTATTTTTACTTATAAGTTTTCGGTTCTAGTCGCGGCGTATCGTGAGGACGCGACAAGGTCGCATCGTGGAAGGGAGTCGCATTATCAGGTATGCTTTGTATGTTACTGTTTTGACTCATGAATCGGTTTCTGTGTGCTTCTTGGTCCATGTGGAATTGATTCGCTGTTTTTGTGTCTGTTCTCATTTGATAGGGTAGTATGTTTGAGTTATTTGAAGACCTCTTAGTGTTTTGGGCCTCTGTTCCTATCGCGGCAGGTCTCCCTGTCGCGATAAGGTCGCGGTGTACACGGCCGTCGCGACTCCGCCCGAGGGCCATTTGGTCACCCTGTTTGATTCTCATCTATCATCTGTGCATACATTTCAGGCATTTAGGCCCATTGCATACGCTATTGAAGCCCATTTATTTAGGTTCCCCCTTGGATGAGTGAGTCCTCTCACCTACGAGCACTCATAGGCTGACTCGGGCCCACCTTCCGAGGACCTCCGTAAGACCCCGTGACCGTACGCACGTTGCGGTTCGCCGGGCTAGTTTTACCAGTTGCACCCCTTAGTTTGAGCCACCCCTTTGCGTGTGAGTATTCCATTCCTTAGCTTCACCGGAGGACTTGAGTCCATACCCATTAAGGTCCACTTGATCGAGTGACATCCTCTTAATTAATTCATCTAAAGGTCAAGTTCAAACCTTAAGAAATTTGCGCTTTAAACATGACAACTTGAGTGTTCATCCCTCCTCCTCTCAGTCTTTCTTGCTGTGATTGAGTCTAGCCATTGTCTGTATCACCCCCTATTAGTCTTGGGGGGGTGTATGCGCCATTGTTTAGGGAGATCGAGTCAATCCCCTTCTTTCTTTGTATCATATTATAATCCCCTCTTCGGCATGGACCAATTTTGGGTCCTTGCCGACGATGCTCTTCCTCTCGGGTTGCTCGAGGAGGTGGCCCAACCCTCTATGGCCACGCTCCCGGGGCATATCCAGCCTCCCTCCGTCACTGGGATTCGATCCCGTCCTGCCTCTCCTCCTGGGGGTGATGACCCCCACTCGCAATTCAGCCAGCTTCTTCCACACCTCACTCCGGACCAAGTCCGAGAATTTATAGCTGCCGCCAAGGGGAAACAACCTTTATCTCCCCGGGGTCAGAGTTCAGTCCGACCAGCGGATGCCTCCGCCCATGTCACTTCAGCACCTCACCTTCCTTCATCAGGGGCAGATCCTACACGCCTCCGCCCTCGGGCCATCCATTTTTCAGAACCGAGCTACCTTCTTCCGCGAGAGGTCCAGCCTCGATCTCCCCAAACTACCTACTATACGGCCGAACCAGCTCCCCTTCCCTGTGAGAGGTCTCACTCATTCGAGCAACCTCGTTCCCTCATTTCTGCGCATCAAGTCCAGTCTCCCTCTGACTTCCTTGCGGAGTGGACGAGCATGAAGAAGGAGCTTCATGACCTCCGGAGGCAAATCGATCCTAGGAAGGTAGCTGATATTGCCCTCCCATCCTTCCAGTATCTCCGGGTGCCACCCCAGTCAGAGCTCCCTGTCTACCGGCGATACTCTGGGGTAGGGGACCCTTATGTTCATCTGAAAGACTTTGCCTACGAGTCGGCACCACACAAGTATGACTGCCACCTCATGGCATACTTGTTTAGAAAATCCCTGGATGGTCCGGCTTTGGAATGGTTCTACTCATTGCCCCCCGAGGAAGCCGAGGATTTCCAAATTGTTCAAGAGAGATTTCTGCAGCAATTCCAAGATCGGGTGGGACCCGAATATTCTTTTGTAGATCTGGTAGCTGAGAAAATGAAGCCAGAGGAGGAATTCTCCACTTATGCTGACCGTGGCGTTCTTTGGCCACCAAGGTCCGCTGCCCCATGCCTGAGGAGGAGAAGGTGAAGTTGTTGATTTCCAATGCCACTCCAACCTACCGGGCTATTTTGGCCATGAACGATATTTCTACCATGCACTAGCTATATAGCCCAGCCCGTTTCATTCAGACCCAACTTAAGGACTCGCCTATACACTCTATGTTTGAGACCCCCAAGGCCCGTTACACCAAGAAGCCGCAAGGCCCAGTCACCGAGGGGATCCAAACCAATGAACAAGTGGGTGCAGTTAGCAATCCCCAAGGCCCGGTAGGTAGGTCTCCCTACACCCAGCAAGCCCAGCAGCCATGGAACAACAACAACAATAGACAACCACCTCCCCAAGGACAAAATCCTCCACAAGATCAGCGCCAGTACTCCCAAGTCCCTCCACCTCAAAATGGCTATGCCCCTAGGAAGCCCAATGGACCCAAAAGAGCCCAATACCCTCCTTTGCCCGAGTCCCTGGCCGACATCTTTGCCGCCCTCATGTCCTTGAATGCCCTGAGACTCCCTCCCGAGAAGGCAAACTGGAATATGGCGGCCGATCAAACAAAGTACTGTGTCTACCACCGCCATCCGGGCCATAATGTGTCAGATTGTTTTCAGTTCCAGGACATGATATATGACCTTCATGAGCAGAATCAAATTGACTGGGCAGAATGAAAAGATTAATCCAGACTCTGAGGGACCAACAAGGTCATAGGAAACAACAACAACAGCAGAGGCGACAGCAGCCGCAGCAGCAACAGCAACAACAACAACAGCAATACCAACCCTTCCAACAACAATATCAGCAACAACAGCAGCCGCAGCAGCCGGTGAATGACCTAGGCATAATCTTCAATCCCATGCCGCAACATCAGCCCGCTCCAAACCCCCAGCCGGCTCCACCACCTCCTCCACCCACACATGTTAACCCTGTCGTCCACCATCCACCACCAGAAGCTCAGTGGGCCTTCGATGACGAACATGAAGTGGGCCAGCTCTTGGTTATTTCCCACGTCACACCCACTACCCCCGCGCCTACATCCACCGCACCTCCCTCCTTCACGCCCCACATTGCTACCATCACCTCACCATCCTATCCCCCCGTCATGTCACCCATTATCCCTCCACCCAGCAACATCTCGTTCTCCCCTACGCCAGCACCCTTACTACCCAACCCTTCTATCCTTGACACTGCGACCCCTCCACTCCACCATAATCCTGCCCTCCGGAGCGGGCGAATGTTCCATCGGATGTACCCTAACATATCCATGCCAGGTCAACCGGCCCAACAAACCAACAGCCAGTAGTAGCAAGATATGGAAGAAATCGATCCGGTTCCGGGGACTCAATATGATATCCTGAAGCATTTGGATCAAACCCACGCCAAGATTTCCATACTAGAGTTAATCAAAAGATCACAGACTCATCAAGATGCCCTAAGGGCCTTTTTGTAAAGGGTCATGGTCAGTGAAGATATGAACCCGGATAATCTGCCTTCAGTGCTCTCGATTGTAAACAAAGGACCCACTATTACCTTTTCTGATGGTGAGCTGGCTGCTCCAGAAGCCAGAAAAATGCCCTTATGTGTGACACTCACCATAAACAAAGTGGCCGTCGATGCAGCTCTAGTAGACACGGGGGCTTCTATCAATGTTTATCCATTAAGCACCCTTAGAGCATGCAATATATCAGAACGTCAACTGCAGCCCACCCCCACCACAATCGCTGCTTATGACAATTCACGACGTGCCTGCCATGGAGTCATCACATTACAAGTAGAATTGGGGCCACTAGTCATGTCAGTGGAATTCTATGTGTTGAACACTGATCATACTTACAAGGCCATCTTAGGGCGCCCATGGATTGAATCATTAGGGGCAGTGCCTTCTACAGCGCATCAGTGTTTGAAGTTCTCCTTTTAAGGGCGAATCGTCAAGGTAAAAAGTGTGGCAACGACACATACAGTAGAAGCGGTTGAGAGGGTGCTGCCATCAGTATGGCCATCCAATAAGCCCGTCATCTCTATGCTCGATGTCAACTATACTTGGGCCTATACATTCTCTTCCAACTGCCCAATTGGGTCTCCCCCTGTAATGGCAGTCAGGAGAGATGTGAACATGAACATAAAGGGGTGGGATATCATGTTTAGACTGGGTTATCAGTCAGGAAAAGGCCTGGGTGCCCATCTCCAAGGGCGGACCAAGACTATAGCCAGCACTAAGAAATTCACAAAACATGGCATGGGATACTCAGAATGGGCTGCTTTCTCATTTCCTTCATAGTCGGACCATGGCCCACTTACCTGGTTCTTGTATGAACACTTCGTCAGAGGGCCCGTGCAGCCCGGGTACAACACTACTACAGAGGCGCTAAAATCAGCTTACCAGTCCTTAGAAGAGCAGCGGCCCAATAAGAAGAAGAGAGCCGAGGCAGGTACAGAGGACCCAGATCAGGAAGATGTCATCTCATCAGTCAGTCTGCTATTTGAAGAACCAGAAGCTGGGACAGAGGAGTTAGAATTAGAAGATCTTGTTTCTGCAGTAAATCGTCTATTCAGCGAAGGAGGCGTGCCACAAGTAGCCGTATTGTCAGCATCAGCAACCACCACCAAGCGACAGTTGCTTGGATTTGGTGAAGATAGCCAACCAACCAGCTCAACCATTTCAGCAAGGGAGCTCTGGCCAGGGTTTTCCCGGCCTCCCATTCATCTTATTTCATCCATGCTTGTTTATAATTTTTATGTTATTCCCGTGTCTCCCCCTTTTATTATTCAACTCTCTCCCAACGCCGTTGAGGTGTTAATTCGCCCTTCACCCCTCTTCACCATTTTCTTTAATGGCTCGGTCCTATCTTTCTCCCAGAGCCTTTTAATGTAATGTAGTTTCTTTCATCAAAAAATAATAATAAATAAATAGAAAATCAGAAAATCTAAAAAAAATAATATAGAATCCAAAATCCAAAAATATGCGTGTTCCCCCCCCCCATTCATTTTCTCTCCTCCTTCTTCGGACGGTGATCCCCGTCTTCCTCCTCCCTTTCTTCGAACGGCGATCCCCGTTCTCTCCTTCCCTATTCATCAGACGGCGATCCCCGTTTTTCCACTCTTTTCTCCCTGCTTTCTGCCTCCAGCTGTTGATTTCCCCTACTCCCTTGACGGCGATCCCCGTCATCCCTGCATTTTCCTCTGCTCCGATGGCGATCCCCGTCACCCCGTACTCCTGCTCTCCTGGTTCGACAGCGATCCCCGTCACCCCGCACTCCTCCTCTCCTCTCAGGCGGCGATTCCCACCCTTCTCCTCTTTCTGTGCAAACCGTGCCTTCGTCTGACTGACCGACATGGTCACATTGGGCATTCTGGGCGAGGGGCCTTCTGTTCCCCCGCGCCCCATTTCTGCATCCAGCACCCTGAGCTCGGGTGGCCCGCCTCTTCCTCCAGCCCCATCGGAGGACCCTCGTGGCCCTGCCGCACCTTTTCCTGCTCATTCTAATAAACCTCTGGACACTCCTCCAGAATCTCCTGTAAATATTGGACTTAGTTTAGAATCAGGGGTAGAATCTAGCAAGTCCTCGTCCCCATCTAGGAAGAAGAAGGGTAATGGCATACCCCGAAGGTATCTGCTTGACTTGATTCAAAGGTGTGGCGCTCTTCTAGCTGTCGAAGAGTTCATCCAAGAAGCAGTGGTTTTGAACTTAGAGGATCTGCATATAGAGGAAGGGCTAGACGATGGTTTCAGAGTTTATGAAATCATAGCCGAGGGAGACCCATTAGATGAGAATGATTGTGAGATAGAGGATGCTGCTGAGGCGTATGCTAGTGGTATGAGGAGATTCAATGAACCTACCTTAGCAGTCGATGAGCCCACTAAGGAGGTAAACGTGGGAACTAAAGAGGACCCCAGGCTTTTAACCATAGCTTCCAGCCTCCCTCCCGAAGAAGAAGAAGTGCTCATAGAAATGTTAAGGGAGTTTAAGCATTCCTTTGCCTGGTCCTACCATGACATGCCTGGCATTGACCCTGATTTAGTGGAACACAGGCTAATCTTGAAGCCAGGGGCAGTTGCCATCAAACAAAAGTTAAGGAGGTTCCTCCCCCACATCGCTTTGAAAATGAAAGAGGAAATTGATAAACTACACAAGGCTAAGTTCATCCGTGTAGTCCTCTATCCATTGTGGGTGGCGAACATCGTCCCGGTCATGAAGAAGGACGGAAGGGTGCGAATCTGCATAGACTTCCGGGACTTAAACAAGGCATGTCCTAAAGATGATTTCCCCCTACCTCACTTGGATGTTCTGATTGATAATACTACAGGGTTCGAAACTCTATCATTTATGGATGGGTATTCAGGCTACAATCAAATTCGTCTAGCCCCGGAGGATCAAGAGAAAACCTCCTTCACCACCCCATGGGGAACATATTGCTATGTGGTCATGTTGTTTGGGCTAAAGAATGTTGGCGCCACTTATCAAAGAGCAATGTTAGCTATCTTCCACGACATGATTCATATTGATGTTAAAGTCTATCTGGATGATATTGTGGTGATGTCTCGGACCAGAAGAGAACACTCCTCCGTGCTTGCCAGGGTATTTCGCCGCACACAAGAGTATCAATTAAAGATGAATCCAAAGAAGTGCGTATTCAGGGTTTCTTCCGGCAAGCTATTAGGCTTCATAGTTAGCAAACGGGGGATTCAAATAGACCCGCACAAGGCCAAGGCAATAAATGAAATGCCTCCTCCCAAGAACATATCTGAGCTTCGAGGTTTGATTGGTCGGCTCCAGTTTATAAGGAGATTCATATCTCAACACTCTCAAAGGTGTCGTCCTTTCTATGAGCTGTTGAGAGGAGGAGTCAGCTTTGAATGGAATGCTAAGTGCCAAGAGGTCTTTGATGAGCTCAAGAGTTACCTTATGAATCCTCTCGTGTTTCAGGCGCCCATCCTTGGGAAACCCTTGATCCTGTATCTGTCAACTATTGAGGACTCCCTAGGAGCTGTCCTTGCTCAGCATGATGAATCCGGCAAAGAAAGGGCAGTCTATTACCTATCTAGGCTCTTCAATCCCTCCAAGATCAAACTCACCACAATGAAGAAAACATGTGCAGCGCTAGTTTGGGTAGTGCAGAAATTGAAGCACTACTTCCTAGCTCATAAGGTGAGTTTGATTTCTAGAATGGATCCTATTAGGTATCTCCTTGAGAAGCCAGTCCTCACCGACATATTGGCACGCTGGCAAAGCTTCCTCTCCCAATTTGATATTTCCTTCATAGTTCAGAAAGCCATAAAAGGGTATGCCATTGCTGAGCACCTTACTCACCTTCCTCTTCCCCATAGTGACACAGTTCAAGAGGAATTCCTCGATGAAAACCTATCACTCATTTCTCGCGATCCCTTCTGGTCGCTCCACTTCGATGGGGCTCTCAATTCTAGGGGACGGGGCATAGAAGCTATCTTGCTCACCCCAGAAGGGATCACCATTCCTCTAGCCTATCAGCTTCAGTTCCATGCCACCAATAACATCTCCGAGTATGAGGCTCTCCTTGCTGGTCTTAAGCTCACCTATCTCTTAGGCGCGCGTCATCTCAAGATTATAGGAGACTCTCAGCTCGTTCTTCGGCAAGTCCTTTCTACCTATCGCACTCGTGACCCTAAACTCAAGCCCTATCAAGATCTGGTCACTCTCCTAGCCAAGCAATTCCGTCAACTCATCTACATTCATACTCCTCGCTCTTAAAATATCCTGGCCGATGCCCTCGCATCCCTGGCCTCCTCTCTCTCCTTCCCTCTCAGCCGCAGCGCTGAGACAATCACCGTTCAAAGGTTAGAGGCTCCCTCCACTCAGGACCCTTGGTTCGTTAACCTCAGGAGTTCTCTAGTTTTTAAGGCAGAGAGGAAAGAAGCGAAGGAGTTATTGCTTGTTGAGCTAGGGGAAATGATGTTAGAAGAAAGGCCGTGGTACCATGAGATTGAGCAATATTGCAGGGATGGTACCTTTCTCGAAGAAGCTGAAGTGGAGGACAGGCGAGCCATCCGTAGAGCGGCGTTAAAATATACCCTCATTGGTGAAGTTCTTTACAGACGCGCTCTAAATGGAATGCTCCTTAGATGTGTGACAGATGAAGAGGCTCGGAAAGTAATGGAAGGATCCCACTCTGGTGAGTGCGGAGGGCACGTGAGTGGCCAAATGTTGGCTAAGAAAATTCTTAGGCAGGGCTACTACTGGCCAACCTTAGAAGAAGACTGTGCCACCTACGTTCGTAGGTGTGTCAAGTGCCAAATCTATGCCGACAAAATCCATGCTCCCTCCTCTTTACATCCACTATCCTCCCCTTGGCCTTTCTCCATGTGGGCCTTTGATATCATCGGGCCCCTTGGTGATCCTAATGCTCAGATAAAACAAAAATCTTTCATTCTCACTGCTACTGAGTATTTTACCAAATGGGCCGAAGCTGAAGCATTTGCAGAAATCAAAGGTTCAACCGTGTGCAAATTCATCATGAGGAACATCATCGCGCGGTTCGAAGTGCCAAGCAGCCTCGTCACCGACAATGGACCCCAGTTCATATCTCAAGAGCTTCAGGACCTATGTAAGAAATTCAACATTTCCTTGCATCACTCGTCTCCATACTATCCACAAGGCAATGGCCAGGCCGAAGCCACAAACAAAACGCTTTTGAAAATTCTAAAGAAAACTTGTGAGTCTAATAAATTTGCTGATTGGCCAGAAAAGTTAGTTGAGGCTCTGTGGGCCTATCGCACCTCCGTCCGCACGCCCACCGAGCAAACTCCGTTCTCACTTATTTATGGGATGGAGGCGGTATGTCCACACGAGATCCTCATTCCTTCGCTAAGACTCCAGCTAGACAAGGAACTCAATCCCGATGAACATCGGGAGGCGTTACTGGTACAACTAGAACTCTTAGACGAATGGTGTCTGGCTGCGGCCGATCATGTGCTCGCATATCAAAACAAACTCTCAAGGTCTTTTCAAAAGAAAGTGATTGAGCGTAAATTTCAAGAAGGAGACATGGTTTTGAAGCGCATTTTTATAAAACATGGAGGTCCAAGGTCTAAATTGTCAGCAAATTAGGAAGGGCCGTACGTCGTTAAGGAAGTGTACCCCGGAAATGCATATAGGCTAGTTAATGCCGAATGTGAGGAGCTCTCTCACCCATGGAATGGGCTGTACCTTAAAAGATTCTACCCCTGACATTGATAACAACACCAAATTGTAAATGAGAATGTTGTTGGCTATATGCCTTGCTTCCCCCCATCGTGGTGAATGATCCCTATGTCCGGTTACACACACACAACACGGCAACTTAAGGCTAATTCCCCTTTGTTTATGGTGTTTTCATGTAGGGAACCTGACGTCGATTCTCTTCTCACTCGGACAAGGTCCAGGGGCAATGGGAAAGCTAGCATGTAGACCAGCAAGCGGTATGAATCATGTGTATGAAGTCTCAAAGAGGGACGGTCAATTCAAAGGAAAAGCAAAAAAGGGAAAGGAAAACAAAGTGAAATAAAAATATTAAAAAATAGGGGCATGTCAAAGAGTGGCAGTACAGTTCCCCGCGGGACGCCCTTGAGCCCGGTCGTACGCATGCCCCCAATCCAAAGAAGAGCAATGACCCTTAAAGTCCCTGGACAACAGACAGACTGCACATGTGACATACCCATTGTAAATCTTACAAGCCTGTAAACCCAACCCCAATACCAAGTCTTGTCTCATTACTAATCTTCCTATTCTCCCTAGAAGACCTAAGGACTCCTACATCTGGTCTGTGTTAGAACATCAATATTCAAGGGGCAAGAAGCCTTAGTGAGCCAAGGATAAATGCACGCCGCGCATAGACATTATCCATCAAACAAGGGATGGGGACGAGATCCATGGTCAATTACTCAAAAATGCAAGAAGTGTTGTTATCAAGATCTCAAAAATCTAAAAAAAAATCAAAAAAATCAGAAATTTCAAAAATCCAAAAAATCAAAAATTTCAAAAATTCAAAAAAATCAGAAATTTCAAAATTCCAAAAAATCAAAAAATTTAAAATTTTAAAAAATTTCAAAAATCCAAAAAAAAAATTTCAAAAATTCAAACAAATCAGAAATTCCAAAAATCCAAAAAAGTCAAATTTTCAAAAAAAAAAATCCAAAAATCCAAAAAAAATTGAAATCAAAAATCCAAAAAAAAAATAGAAATCTCAAAAGTAAAAAAAAAAAATCAGAAGATCCCAAAATTTCAAAAAAAAAAAAACGTGTGTACATATCGCTCTCCTTTAGCATGCATTGTTTATTTTCCTTTCCGCCTATTTAATAAGGCTCAGCCTCTTGACAATTGCGAAGGTGAATTTATGATTATTTAAGCGCAAGGGGCTGAGCTAAGGAGCAGATCTAACCTGTTCTTTTTTTTTTTACTAAGTGTGCAGGGACAGGTAATTCTAAGGGGCGTGCATTGCCGTACTCAATGTTCTCTGCCTCTCTCTCTCCCGTGTTCAAATCTCATCTCACACTCGTGTCAATAAGCAAACCATTTATTCCATAAATAATTGACATAAAAAAGGAGTTCCACTAAGATATGAACAACATGTACCAAAAGATGGGGAGGTGGCTCACAAGTTTCCTCAGTGTCCACCGCCACTCTCCCTAGGTCCCTCCTGCCGCTCCGGTGGTGGCGGCATCTCGCCGCCACCCCTACCGCTCTGGGCACTCCCATCACCCTGGCGGTGCCTCTCCTCCTCCTCGTTCCTCCGCCGACTGGAGGAACCCGCCAAATACTGTCCTACAGAGCCGCCGGTCGCCCTGCTGGCACTCCCCCCGCTCCTGCTCCTGCTACGTGAACGGCCTATGTCCGCCACGATCTGCTGAAGGCTCCGCGCCACCGTCTGCTGCGCCAGCAGCTCCGCGCGCAGTCGGGTGACCTCCTCCTGGTCTCCGGGTGACCTCTGCACCCGCAGCCCCGCTAGCTCCTTCGTCGCCACCGCGACCTGCGCCTCAGCTGCCTCCGCCCGGATGCGCAGTTGGTCCCTCTCACTCCGAGTAGTCTGGACCTCCCCCCGGAGCCGGTCCCTCTCACCCTGGAGATCCATGGCATGCTCCGTGGTAAGCTGCAAATCTCTCTCCTGCATCAGAGCGATCAGTCAATAATCAATTGTTAAAAATAATCAATCATGAATTCTATTGTGCTTACCTGCTCCTCCAGGTGCCTCTGAGCCTCCTCAGCCCTCAGCACTGCTCCCGCCATCTGTGCCTCCAGAAGTGATGGAGAGCCCCCTGCACCTCGTGAAGAGGAAGCACCATCTGCTCCGGTGCCCCTCACTCTCTCCAGCTCCCTCCGCTGCGCACGAAAGCGTGTCAAATTCCAAAATCTGCCTAAATTAAGTGCTGAAATTGGGCAGGGTACTTACCAGCTCCGCTGTCTGCCTCTACGCTGCCTCCCGATCTTGCACCGCCGAGTAAAGTAAGGCTCGGAGCGATGCAATCTTGCCAGTTATATCCACCTGCAATGCATTTTCAAATCATCAGCTCAATTCCATAAATCTGAAAATTCACTAAGTCATGGTTTAGGAGTTATACCTGGTGTCGGGCGCTCTTATATACTTTCCCTCCATACTTCAAGGCATACGCCTGGAGATATGCGTCGTCGGTAGTCGCAGTGGACTTGACTGCCTTTCCCTTGTGCTCCTAGTTGTTGATTTGCTCCTTCGCCCGCTCACGCCAATCGGTAGTGTCATGGAGTCCCCGAAAACTCTGACCCGGCCTGCGAAAGCGGTCTCGGACGGGGAACTCCACTGCACTCTGCTGAAGCCCGAGTGAGCGTTGGCAAAGGAACAAGTGAAGAGGTAGCACAAGGTTGAGTGCATGCAACCACACCGACCTTTCGAAGTAGGGGCGGGCCTGCACTAACCAGGGCTGTCCCTCATCACCTTCCCCTAGGTATGGCTGCCAAACCACCTGCAAAACAAATCTGATCAGTCACCAAGCAATAATGTCAAGCAATCAATCAAAAGGAAAGGTTAGGAGTACTTACATCCAGGTAGGGGTAGCCTTCAATAGCTTCCTGCAGACGCTCGAGCTGGTCCCCTAGGCTGCGAGAATCCCATATAGGATCCCAACGGCGTACTATGGGTACCAGACCCGGCCGTGCGAGCTCACCTCTCCCCAGGGCCGGGAGGTGAAGGTAAGACCAGAACTGCAAGGTGAAAAGCAAGTTAGATGGCAGTTTAGAAGGAATTCAATTCAATTCATAGGGGTCAAAAAGAAGGTGTGTACCTGGAGGAAGGGGAAGAACCCGCTCGTCAAAGTCTGCCACTCCGAGGCACCGAGGCTGTCAAATTGATGTGCTAGGAAGGCTGCTCCCTAGGCATACCCCCCTACCTCACCTAGGTCGGCCAGCAGAGGTAGGAAGCGGCAGTGGACCGCGTCGCCCCTCGTAGCAAACAACAGTCTTCCAAGAAAAAGCATGAGGAAGCGGCGCAAATCCAAATCTGCCTGCTCCCCGGGCTCGCTCGCAAGCTCCCTCCAGCTAACCCGAGTCAACCTCTCTAAGTGCTCCTGATCGCTCTCTCCTACTACCTTCCCCACATCGAACAACCTGAGGCTCTCCTGGAGGGGTACCCTAGGTACTAGTGAAGACCTGCGCTCTACGGGTAGCTCTAGTAGTCGCTGGGCGAGGTCGTGGTAGCAAGGATAGGTGTATCCACTCACTGGCCTCCCATAGGTCATGAGCCCTATGATCCGGCTCACATCCTCAAGGCTGGGGATCATATGTCCCCATGGGAATGCAAAGGCGGTCACCTCCGCATCCCACTTGCTCCGCAGAGCCTGAGTAAGGGCCGGATCCGCCCTCATCCTCTTCATCCCCAGGATCTCTCCAAACCCCATCTCCTCTACCCTCTCTCTCTGGAAGGGGGGAAATGCCAGGTATATAGCCAGCACAATCACCCAAGATACTCGGGCCCTCATCTCACCCTGCAACATTTTCCATTTGTTAAAACTAGTCAGTTTCAATGTTCGGTCGGAGTCGCGGTAGCTGTGGCGACCACAACCCTGACGCGACGATGCGGGGCACCGCGACCTTATCGCGTCGCCTTCCGAGGCCACGATAAAGTCGTGTCTGCCTGGGTCACCGCGACAGAGTCGCGACGCCCCGCCTCGTCGCGACACCATGTTGCGGCGGGTCGGGCTGACGCGTTATCAGGGTCAGACCGGCCGGAGCCCCCTTTGTTTGATCCTCTTTTTCTTGGGCTTCTTGCCCTACATTTGCCCTCTAGAGGCTCCGTTTGCTAATTCTATACGTCCATACAAGGTCCTAAGGTCGATCTACTTACCGATTTCATCGCCTTGGCATGTTTCCTCTGTTCCTCCTCCACATTCACGATCGGGGCTTCTTCTTCTTCTTCTTCCACCGCCATCTCCGCGACGTCCACCTCCTCCTCAACCGGACGCGCCTCCGTTTGGCGCCAGGAGCTCCGCCGCTCCGCCTGGCGTTTCCTCTGTGAGGAACCCTTACCCGAGTTCTTTTCTCCCTCCATTCGAATCGGTGTTGAAATGAGCGAGCTTGTGGGCAAGTTAGGATGCGGAGAAGAGCAAGAGTGCAAAGGATGCAAGATGGCTCAAGGATTTTTTTAAGTTTGAAAACCTGGAAAGGAGGAAGAAAGGGTCATTTGCATTTTGAATCGGTCAGGTTCGAGTCACGTCAGGAAGGTGGGCCACGACTAAGCCGTGTCGGCTTGGGTGACCGCGACTATGTCGCGGCTAGCCGCCCTGACGCGTTATGAAGGTGGTTGCCAGGGGTGTCGCGTCATCAACCGAGCCATCTGAACTTGCAGAAAATTTAGTTTTGTTCATTCCAATTCAAATCATTACATTCACTAATCCTTTCTATCAAATACAAATGCTCTAATTCCTTTCATAACTACCATCTGATTCCTCGCCTACAATCAAATCAATTGAATTTCAAACGATCCCCGCCGCTGGCTGAATTTTCTTCAAAGCTTCAATGTATTCTTTGATCACGTCATCATCTTCCTCTACCTCGGCTTGAAGAACACTCCTCGCGCATCCTTCCCAATGGACGACGACGCTGCGCACGTCGCGCTTGTCCTACTCGTCACCCCTCTTCCTCCTTTGGATAGGTAGGTAATGCGATAGGATGGGGACCACCGTGCGCGCTGCGCCGCATTGAAGATAGCACCGGTCCGGGTTGTAGGCAACCAGTGCTTCATTGCCCGAGAGTCGTAAGGCGAGCCCGATGTGCTGAGGTAAGTGGATCATTCGGCCGTGCATGAAGCGGGGGCGCATGTCAAACTCTGCCACGGTCATCCTTTTGAAATAATCGCGCCATGCTTTCCATCCTTTCAGCTGTGCCGTCTTACACCACGCCTTGGTGCTCATGCGTAGAGGGCCGCCCACGAAACCCAGTGGATGGTTGAGCAACGTCTTGCACTCCGTGGCCAACTCCTCCATTGCCCGGAACTGAATGTGAACGTCCATCCATAGCTCGAGGGTGATAATGGAGCTGAAAAAGGGACCTCCCGTAGCTGCAGAAGATAGACCGGCATAGAGGAATCCCAAAAAGGCCTGTCTAATGCTCATACCTTCTGAGAGGGAGTCCACGATGCTGAGGTTTGCAAAGGAGATAGCCCCGTCCGTCGTGGGGAAAAGGATGACCCCGCATATGCAGATCGCGGCCGCTTTGGCAATGGCCCGATAATTGTGTGTCTTGCGCTGGCATTGAGAAATGATCCATTGTGAAATAGGGAGAAGGTGGACATGCATCCCGCTTGTCATGGAGTGCAAATCCATTTTCCTCGTCGTGATCTCCGCAAGGATGCTCCAAGAGTTGATCGGCTCCATGGTATATGAAACTGCAAGTTCCTCGCCCCGTTGGTACCGTGGGAGGCCGAGCATCACCTCCAACTCCTCCAGAAGAATCGTGGCTTCAAACGTCGGGAAGAGAAACGTGTGGGTCTGCGGATGCCACAACTTCGCTACTGCCGTAACGCTATCCCACACGTGTACGATTTTATCGTACTTCTTAGCGAGAACCAGAATAGTGGCCAAACCCCACTCCTTTAAGTGGCCAATGGAAGCATGTGGAAGCATTTCCAGCATAGGGGAGAGCCATGGTAGCTTGGAGAACCTCCTCTGACCAGGCAAAATCTGAAGGAGAAAAGAAGAGGAGAGTTTAAGAACGGGGAAGAACAAAACAGAGCAGAACATAAGTGCAGAAAGTTCAGAAATTGAGAAAAGCCACTTACTTGGAGATCCGGTCGCATGTAGATGTGCCCCGGGATGTCGGAGAGATACTGGAGATTGGCATATGACTCCCTAGCAGCCTTTGGACCGCAGTAGGGAGGGATCTCCTCTTGAAAAGCTGAGTAGTTTCTCTTCATGGTGGCAAAAAGAGAGAAACAGGGGAAGAAACTTGAAAAGAAGAGAGGCTAAGGGTTAGTTGCGGGATTAGCCCCTTAAACCCTTCTTTTATAGACTCTAGAGAGGTCCACTCCTACTATAATTCCGAAACTAGGTGTTAGTGTAGCATTAGAAGAGGTTTAGGAGTCCTAGTATTAGTCTAGATGTCTTAGGATGAGGATAAACTCCAATTTCCTGGTCTTTCTGGGTTCGGTCCAAGTCGCGACGGTGCGATCTGACGCGATCAGGTCGCGACAGGGTGGGCTGATGCGACTATGTCGCAGTCATCCATAGTGTCGCCTCTCTACCCGAGGGTCTGTTTTCATGTTTGTGCCTTGTGTGTATGTTTGTTTGTTTGTTTATAATTTTGAATATATATTGTCAGTTTGTGTTCATTGTGTTTGTTTCTTATCCAAAAAAAAAAATCAGAAATTCAGAAGATCAAAAAAAAAGGGGGACTTCGGCACAGGTAAGTCAGGTAAGTATTTCTATCCCCACTCCTCGTATTACTATATGGTATTCTACTTATTATATCACTTCAAGGACCGGTTGGTTCTCAATGTGTTCTGGGATTTGAGTTCCCCTTTACCAAAAACAGTGATGATCTAGGTGCACATTGTTAATCGTTGGATAGGCCGTTGAGTTGTTTAAGTTCGGGAATGATGGATTCAGGCCTGCACTGCAGTTGTAGGTAGTCTCTTGACCCGTTCTTATTTGGCTTAACAATATTATCCTTGATATATTTTCTATTTTCTCCCTTTATTTTGCATTTGTTTTGATGATTTCTTTTATTTTAGCCCAGCATGCATCATGTAGGACTTTGAGTTTTCCTGACTCATTCCTGACTTTTGATGAGCCCTTGTTGAGTGCCCAATCATCCTCCAGTTTCCAAATAAGAAATCCAATTCCACTCCAAATCGGAAGGTTTGTCTCTGAGTAAGTTGTTCCCGCCAGTATGACAAGAATTTCCCTGTCTGGATTCTCTATCAAATTTTCATCCTATTCCTTTGATCCGTTTTGGTTGCGAACCGCTCCCAGGACAGAGTCGTAAGTTACCTGCCTGGCACGCACATGTCCCTCCAAGGCGAAACCTGCAGGCCAATCGGCTAGGGTACCTCTCAATCGAGGGGTTGATCATCCTCCTCTTTTCTCCTTCTCGTCCAGACTTGTTCTTCTTGGCATCCTGCTCGAGCAGCTGACTCGGGGCTTTCACGAAGATTCCAGTTGCCTATTAGTTTGACCGGGTGTCTCTTTACCTTGACTCCCACTTTTCAGTCCACTCCGCGCCATTTCCGCTTCGCCGTCACTTCGTGACATCTCCACTCCACTTCCGCTTCGCTACCCTGCAAAGAGGAAGCCAATGAGGGGAAATCTGTAGACACCTGGTTCCGACTAATGGGTTGAACCACATTTCATGTTATCCTAGTTAGCCCCTAGTTGGTCACTCACCTTGAGCCCATCTTTAGCCTTAATTGAGCCCATTAACCATTTAAAATTGCCTTGAGATCCCGCCCATTATTATTTTGGAGAGTCCATGTGCAATTATAACTCATATTTGTTGTGTGATTGGATGATAAATCCAAAATAATCTGATTTCCTAGTCGCGACATATCGTAGTGCTGCGACTCTAGTCGCGACGGCCCTGGACGCCGCGACAGCGCATGCATAATATCCATGCACGTGGGCTTACTGTCGCGACGCCCCGACCCGCCGCATCTCTAGTCGCGTCCCTACGATACGCCGTGACAATGCCTGAGCACACCAGACTCCGCAACAACCTCCCATTTATCCTCCTATTGATCCAGCTTTATCCCTAGGAGATATCTCTACCCCTTGGGGCGAGATTCTGGCCCTAGGGACTCATGTGAGGATCCCTTGGACTCTCCCTTGCAGTTTTAAAAGGCCATTATCTCCCATTTCGAATTTTGACCCTTTTTAAGAGATAATATCACTCATTTCTCTCTCATGGCTCTATAAAAGAAAGGCACCTCCTCAAGGACGGGGGAGCCTCATTTTTTTTTTACCCCGAAGGGCTGCCGAAATTTCCTTTGACAAATACTTAGCCACGCAGCCACCCTTCTCCTCCATTTCCCTCACATCCCTCTCCACCAAAGCAACCCATTTCATCATCTATGAAGCACGGGACGTGAGAAGGGCGACTTCAGCACTCTATTGAAGTTTTTGGACGATCCTTCGAGCTGCAGTCACGCCAAGGAGTCACCCTAATGGGGCTCACTCTCTCCCTTTCCATTTCTCCTTCTTTTACATGCATTTTTCATGTTATTCTTACATAGAACATGTTCAACACACACACATACTTTCCTACACCCAAAGGGGTTTAAAAACCACTCCCCCAGGTCCATTCCCTCCATGCTTCACATTTTTCTTTCATTTAAGAATAGTTACTTCACTTAACATTGTCTTACAGGGTTTTATTTCTTGTTTTCATTGTTTTGGCAGGCACCCAAGTGAAGATCCACGAGAAGCTCTCATCCTCTAGCCGGCTGGAGGACAGGAAGAAGGTCCCATCCATCATCTCCCGCACAGAAGAGAACGCGACGGTGGAGGGCGATGCGACAAGGAGACGCGTCCACCAAGGGCGACGCGTTATGTTATTGTCGCGACTGCTAAGGCCGCCGCGACATCAGGTTCACCCTAGTCCTCTCTCCTTTTCCTAATTAAGTTAGCCGTCTTCATTTTTATTCATAAGGCAGCTTGCTAGGTGGCGATCACAATCCATGTTCACACACCACTAATTATAGCACTTGTTCGTGTCGAGGGGGGGGGGGGCGTCAATCCCCGTGATTATAGCGTCCAGTCACACGGATGCGGAACTGAGAGCCCCAGAAGGCTGTCAGTGCCACGCCTGGTCCCTGTGGAGGGTCTGCTGGCAGAAACGCGTCGGCCTCTATCGCCGCGATAAAAAAAACAGTGACACGTCGGCCTAAGCCGTCGCGACACGAAAGAGAGACACGTCCGGTTAACCGGCCGCATTCTCAGAACAGAATCACATCTGCTGTATTGGACGTGATTCCAAAGGCAACCCGAGAACAAACAAAAAATAGTGGGAAAGAAAGCAGCAAAGATGTGTATGTAAAAAAGAATGAAAACACACAAGCATGCAACATAATATAAAGTAGTAAAAAGAAAGAAAGTGCTACGTGGGGCACGGAGGAGTAGGGGTAATCAATAAGGAAATGCAAAAAGAGGTCCCACCGTGATCGCCAATTTGTGGATTCCATTTCCAGTCCACAAAGAAGGGGGGATGAATAGTGTTTATGTGTGTGTGTGTGTGATATGGAGTGGAAAAGACGATAAAAATAAAAAGAAAAAGATCGTGATCACCAGGCACGCGAGGGTGCCGAATGGAGATGCACGGCGAGGGGTGCGAGATGGAAGAGTGATCGCGAGTGTACCTTTTGGAGTGTGGAGAGATTCCGCGGGGATGATGTGGGTCCTCTCTTCCTCTACGAACACGGCCGACCGTGGTAGAGGGCGTTTCCTCGTTGGTTACCCTGACAAAAGACAAAGAAAAGTAAAGAAAGGGGATTAGCCACATGTAGTATCAAATCCTAAAAATAAAGAATAAATGAAATAAAAGACATGGAAGTGTACTTACCGATTGGTGGCTTTTAAACCACTAAAGAATGTGGGTGTGTGTAAAATGCATGCATGTGTGTGTGTTAAAAATAAGTAAAAGGGGCACGTGGGGCCCGGAGGAGGTGAAAATAAGAGGAAAAGAGAAAGGGGAGGGGGTACTTCCCCGAATGGGCAGCATGGAGGCATGGTGGCCGGTGCCGGGATGAATGGAGGAAGGCGAGGAAGGAGCTCCCGCCGCCGTGGATGACGAGGGGACGTTGGTTCCGCGCTCTGGGAATGGATGGTCAGAGTGGAAGTCTCCCCAGGTCGAAGGCGAGACGTGAATCCGGCAGGGCTTCGCCGCTCTGAATGGCCCCCTTGAAACAATACCCTCGGGGGTCTATTTATAGGCACTGGATTCTTGAATCGCGTCCAAACAGGAAACCGCGATTATGAATTGAAACGCATCCGGGCGGCAGGCCGCGATTAAGAAAGTCAAACCGATGTGACGGGCGCATGATGGCTGTAGCCTGAGCTACACTTCTAAATCGCGGCGGACCAGGCAGACGTGATTTTAGGCCGCCGCGACTTAAATCGCGTCCGCCTAGTCTGCCGCAATTCAGACTTGCATGGTTTCGAGGCAATCGGCTCATAAATGCTCGGATTTGACCTTCTGAATCGCGTCCACTGACACGAACGTGATTACAGATTTCCTCATGATTGCACGACGTGGCAACCGTAGGTGCGACAACTTCGCAGGCATAGCCTTTTTGACTTTGAATCATGTCCGGGCAGCAGGACACAATTCTATTAAAACAGGTGCTCAAAAATGGGTCCGTCGAGACCGTCGCAACAAGGATCCTGAATCACGTCCACATCCCCGGACACCTTTTGAATGCACCAGAAAAGCAGCCACTAAAGCAGACGCGAAATCAATGAAGTTGCTCATGGGCCATTTGAACCAAATTTAGCTTCCGAGGGCGCTGCAGGTCAATCCACGACCGAACCACATGGGGAAGTACCGAGAAAGAATGGGTGAGATCCAAAAATATTGGAGAAACACTCTTGCGAGGCAAAAGAGGGCCATTTGTGGCATTATGGCGCAATATGAAATTTGCCCGCGGCGGAGCCAAATTCAAGTGTCTACACATACCTGTAGCATATAGGTGGCCAGGCTAACCTCGTCATCCTGAGCACACCTAATCGCCCAGAAAATCTTTTCGATCTCCCTCATCTAGCTCTCCACAAGCAATAGATTGCTCTCCCCCTTAAAAGAGGGTGGAGCCATCCTCTTGAACCTTTCCATGATGGAAGGTCCACCATGGTCATGTGCCTGGGGAACTAGCACCTGAGCCTGCTATAACAAATAATATAAGCAACACATATACGATATAGCAACATAACAATCATGTAATTAAATAAAACAAACTACTTTATTTATTATTCTAACCTGAGCCTCCAACTGAGCCTAGAGTGTAGCCTGACTATGGGCCTCCGTCTGCATGGCCTGCACCAGACCCTGCATAAACACCCCATAGTCTACTGGTGGTGGTGGAGGAAGTACAGTAGGTCCTTGTGGGGCTGGGGCTTGCTGCTCATCCCTCTCCTCACGCCTAGGCTCATCCGCTCTAGCATGGGCACCACGCCTGCCACGAGAAGCCATATCCTGTAAGACAATTTAATCAATATTAGAAACTAAGTTATTTAGTTCCTAGCCATTTTCTTATCTATCTTTCATTCATTATTAATTATTTCTACACATGTGGATAATTCTATAAAGACTTAGCATATAATGAAGATGATGGTGTATATTCATGTACAATCTCAACCAGTTGCTCTGATACCAATCTCTGTAACGACCCTCCTTATACCGGTATGGTTACACCAACCAACGTTGCTATAACGAGCATCGCTACAGTGGGACATTGACCCAACGTATACACTAAGTTGAGATGTACACAAATATAAACGTAGAACAGCAGAAATAAACAACAATATTATTCCATCATCCACATTTTATCCACAGTCCATATAGTACAAGAAAGAAACTAAAGTCCACATAATTGAAATTCTATATCAAATTACATTGTCCACATCTGAATTACATAATACCATTGATTACATACTTATGAAATGAAAGTACAACAACGAAATCTTCACAAGAGATGCTACTCCTCTCGCTCAGAGTCACTCCTAACAGTCTCCTCCAAAGAAGAGGAATCACCTGCCACACCTGTACGCCGAAGCAAGAGTGAGTCTAATAGACTCAGCAAGCAATCCACGCACATTATACATACACACATCATATGCACATTCTACTTTCTAATAAAACAAATAACACATGTAACATGGTTTAAACCTTTTAAACTCTATGCATGAAATTCCTATAACATTAAATGACATGATACATGCTTTATCACTTCAAATATAAAACTTATCACATGTTCTTTACACATTGTTTAACATGCTTAATCAACTTAAAACTCTTACCATTCATGCTACAATATATATATGCAACTTAAGCATGAAATAACACATGATGTAAGCATTGCTCCTAGCATGGATTCTATTTACATTCTCATGCACTTAACACAATTATAACCATGTTTAGCTTGCTGTTTTGACATGGATTTAACATACTCATTTAATGTTTCACTAACTCACATGCTATCACATGGTTTTCACACATTCACATATTCATTTGCACCTTTCACAATTTCACATTTCACTTATACACAATCACATTATTCACTATTAATGCTGTGACACATAGTCCAAACCACCTCTAGAAGGACACACAATCACATTCACATACCTATCACCTAGGCAAAAATAGTGATAGATCTTGGTTAACTACGCAGAACCGGGAGAAGCACTCTCCATCCTAACCAGTGGTACTTGTCCACCTCCAAGATTTCATCCTAATTGCCCATAGGATTTCACACACTATGAACCTTCTCGTAGGGACTTTACTACGGTACGATTCCACAGCCCTCTAAGGTAGCAGTGTCACCCCTGGCACAGTTTATACATTTTTCATATTGTTCACATTGTTCACACACACTTGTTTACACTAATGCATTCATTTGTTCATGGCTTCATGGTTCAGCTTACTCAATAACATGCTACTATTTACAATGTAAAATAGATCATAAACCCTAATCATACTGAGATTGATTAATTTATTAACAATTATATTAAACATGCTCCTCATTGTCCTTTTTCTATGTTAAATCTGAATCAGAATTTACTGTTATTTCAACAGCATGAAAATTTTACTACGGACTGCCTAGAGGTTACTCATCATACACACAAATTTTCACATTTTTCAGAATCATACACAATTTATGAAAATTAGACTATCATTCTGCATAATTATCAAATACTCAATTAAGCATGATTCATAGTGTTACAGAGGCATTTGACAGTTCTACAACTTGTATCTAGTAGTCATGATATCACCTAAAATTTTTGGTATTTTAATATGTATCATACTTTTTATTTGAAATTTAAAATAGATAATTCATGCTCACTATTCAATATTCCAAAAATTCTAAATATTCACAAAAAAAATAAAAAATTTGCCTAAGTTTCTTGGCATGACCTGATACATATGTACACCTCACAGAAATTCCATGACATCCTAATTAAACATAGATCCACATGAACGGTAATTTAATAAGACTAAAACATGCCCAACAAATCATTTCAGAATTTTAATAAATAGTGCAATGAACGAAAATTCATCATAATCACATGACATGATCCACTAGAGATACTTAACAATATAGTATTTTTACAATATATCCTCATGTTTGAAAATACGGAAAATAGATTAAAAAGGTCAGACAAGCACACTATCACTGCCTGAAGAACTCAGCGGCACACTGGTGGCCGCCAACCAAGTCAACAGCAGCAAAGGTTGCCGCCAACCTCTCATATTAAAGGCAACAAATATTGTCGTTAAGTTCCTGTCTGCAGAAATGCAGACAGAACTCACAAAAACAAGGGAGAACGGGGGTTCCAGGACACGAATAAAATCCTGAAAAATACCTAGGACCTACTAGACGCATGTATGAACAATGGTCAAGGGTTACTTGCCTCTAGAAAAATCATTAAAGGGAATTATTTTCCGATGATGCTCTCTTTGGCCAGTGCCAAGAAGCCTTCAAATCCTTCCCCGAAATAGTTTTGTGATGAAGTAGATGGTACACCGTTGTCTGGGAAGCCTTCCTCTATGTCCAGACTTCCTCCCAGTCGTGGTAGAACACCGGAAGAAGCTTCCAATCTTTGGATCAAAGAGTTCAAAGTCTCAGGTTCGCACAAGGTTTTAGGGTTTTTGCCCAAAGAGCAAAAAGACTTAATCCGGCCGCAAAGAGTTGTTTTTATACAACGTTAGGGTCTTGGGTATGCGTAGGTGGGATGGATGACCGTTGGGGGACGGTTTCCTAAACAAGGGCCAAGAAAATCGCGGACGTTTCTAGATCTGAAGTGCAACAGATCTGGGGAAGTAGATGTCCAGATCCTTGGCCACCTGACTGGGGTTAGCATCCATCGATGTGGACGCTGACCTCCCCTTAACGTCAATTCATGTTGACGCCAAAAGGGTTTTCGACCAGAACACAGAATTGTAGTAATTCTGCTTACACGAGGTATAAACATACAATGTATTATACATATAACTTAATTATTAAATGTAAACTCCATGTATGAGATATATATATATATATATATATATATATATATATTTACATCACATGACCAAAATCTAACCCAAATAGGCCAAAATTCGAGGGCCTTACACAGACTCAGGCTCATACTCAGGCCGCACTCCAGGCTCAGCTAGAGGCTCAGGTTAGAATAGTAGATAGAGTAGTCTATTTTAGTTAAATATATGATTCTTATGTTGCTATGTTGTATATGTGTTATTTAAGTTGTTTGTTGTAGCAGGCTCAGGCTCCAGCTCCAGTTCCCCATGAGCATGGCCATAGTGGACCTTCCATCATGGAGCGGTTCAAGAGGATGGCTCCACCCTGTTTTAAGGGGGAGAGTGATCCATTGCTGGAGGAGAGCTGGATGAGGGAGATCGAGAAGATCTTCCGAGTGATTAGGTGTGCTGAGGAGGACAAGGTTAGCTTAGCCACCTATATGCTACAGGTATGTGTTAGTTGTATATGCATTTATTTATATAAGTTTAGATTGTCTAGATTTGGTGCTTATGGATGGCTTGATGCAAGAGAGAGCCGATGTGTGGTGGGCTTCGTTACTGCGTACCAGATTTGAGGACGGTGTTGTCGAGGTAGCATGGGATGAGTTCGTGAGGCTCTTTCGGGCCAAATTCATTCCAGAGCATATCCAGGACAAGATGGAGCAAGAGTTTCTTACTCTGACTCAGGGCTCCATGACCGTACTTAAGTACGAGGCCAATTTTGCGGAATTATCAAAATATGAACCTCACATTATGGCTGATGAGCAAAGGAAGGCAAAGAAATTTGTGATGGGCCTTAAGCCATCACTAAGGTCGAGACTGGTGGCGTTTGATCATCATACCCTGGATGAGGCCCTTAGTGCTACTTGTAGGCAGGAGAGCGAGATGGAGCAGTACCTAGAGGAGAAGAAGGCAGCGCAGAAGAGGTCTACACCTCCTTTCCAACGGCATGATAGGAAGAAGGTGGTGTACCAGTCACTGCAGCGTCCCGTTGCAGCGAGTAGTCAGCAGGCAGTAGCACTGAGGTCCCCCGGCATTAGGCCCAGTAGCAAGAAGGAGTGTCCTCACTGTGGAAGGACACATGGAGGTACCGAGTGCTGGAAGCTAGCGAGGAAGTGCTTAAAGTACGGGAGCAGCGAGCATCGGATCTGGGACTATCCCAGACTTCAGCAGGGATTCCAGGGTGGAGCGCCAGCCCCAGCAGCGGCAGCAGCAGCAGCGCTAGCTACAGGAAGACCAGGAAGGCCTCGAGCCCAAGCTCGAGTGTTTGCCTTAGCGCGTGAGGATGCCGAGCAGGCGGAGCACATCACCGAAGGTACGGTTCTTTTCATGGGTGTGCACGCTCGGGTTTTGTTTGATACGGGTGACACTCACTCGTTCATTTTCGAGTGGTTTGCTAGGCAGTTAGCTGTAGAGTCAGGATTAGAGGCTGAGGAATTAGAGGTCCCTTTGTCTGTGCACACACCTGTGGAAACGGTATCGACTAGGAAGTGTATTTCTTCGTTATCTGTGTGCATTGAGGATCGAGTCCTAGATGGGTGCTTCTTTTTGCTAAAGATGAAGGACTATGATGCTATTCTTGGTCTAGATTGGCTAGAGGAGCACTATGCATTAGTAGATTGTCGTGGGAAGAAGATCCTTTTCTGTATTCCTGGTGTGGATGAGTTTTCACACCCATTGCCAAGGAATCTTGCGGGAAAGTTTGTCATCTCTGACATGAAGGCGATGAGGATGGTAAGCAAGAGTTGTGACGCTTTTCTTGTCCGCATAGTATTAGTACCAAAGGCTGATCAGTCACCGACCGTTGAGGAGATTGATGTAGTGCAGGAATTTCTAGACGTTTTTTCCGATGATTTGTCTGGATTGCCACCGGTTAGGGAGATAGACTTTACTATAGAGTTGCTTCCAGGCACTTCTCCTATCTCAAAGGCTCCATATCGGATGGCACCTGTGGAGTTAGCCGAGTTAAGGAAGCAGTTGCAGGATTTTCTAGATAAGGGATTTATTCGCCCTAGTGTATCTCCTTGGGGCGCACCTGTATTATTTGTGAAGAACAAGGATGGTTCACTTAGGTTGTGCATTAATTATAGGAAGCTCAACCAAGTGACGGTGAAGAATAGGTATCCCTTACCGCGGATCGATGATATATTTGACCAATTGCAGAATGCATCAGTCTTTTCAAAGATTGATTTGTGGTCTGGCTATCATCAGTTGAGGATTAGGAGTGAAGATGTGTCCAAGACGGCCTTTAGGACTCGTTATGGACATTATGAGTTTTTGGTTCTTCCGTTTGGTCTAACCAACGCCCCTGCAATGTTCATGAATCTCATGAACAGGGTGTTTAGACCTTATCTAGATAGTTTTGTAGTAGTGTTCATCGATGATGTGTTAGTCTACTCTCCGGATGAGGCTACACACCGTCAGAATTTGAGGGTAGTGTTAGAAGTTCTCCGAGAGCACAAGCTGTATGCTAAATTCAGCAAGTGCTGGATGCACGAGGTTCATTTCCTTGGGCATGTTATCTCCGGTGCTGGTGTAGCAGTTGATCCAGCAAAGGTCCAGATTATATTAGATTGGGAGATTCCCAGAACCCCGTCAAAGATTCGAAGTTTCCTTGGTTTAGCGGGTTATTATCGGCGATTTATTGAGGGATTTTCATCTATTGCCGCCCCTTTAAATAAGCTAACCAGGAAGGGTGGGAAGTTTGTATGGTCTGAGGAGTGTGAGAGTAGCTTTCAATTATTGAAGGCTAAGCTTACTTCTGCACCGGTGTTGATTTTGTCGAGTGGTGTAGAGGGTTTTGCCATCTATTCGGAAGCAACTCGGATTGGTTTAGGCTGTGTGTTGATGCAGCAGGGAAGGGTAGTGGCGTATGCTTCTCGTCAGTTGAAGGAGCATGAGCATAACTATCTGACTCATGATTTGGAGCTTGCGGCAGTGGTTCATGCACTAAAGATCTGGAGGCACTATCTTTATGGTGTTAGATTTGAGGCGTTCACTAACCATAAGAGCTTGAGGTATCTCTTCTCTCAAAAGGAATTAAACTTGTGACGGAGGAGATGGATTGAGTTCCTCAAGGACTACGACTTCAATTTTCAGTATCATCCAGGAACGGCAAATGTCGTAGCGGATGCTCTTAGCAAGAAGAGGTCTTTACTCCAGTAGGATTGGAAGATGTTGGAGGATGCTGCTTGTGCGATGACTGAGTTAGAGCCATTATTGTGTCAAGCTTTTGTAGCTCAGTTGTCTATCCGGTCTTCGATGTTGGATGAGGTCAGCAGAAGACTGATCTTAGGCTTCAGGAATTGGTAGGCAAGGCGAGAATTGCTCGTGATGAGGATGGTGTGATTAGATTTAATCACCGAGTCTGTGTTCCTGATGTTGTAGATGTCCGTGAGCATGTTCTTGCAGAAGCTCATAGGTCGAGATTCTCTATTCATCCAGATAACACTAAGATGTACCAGGATTTAAAGAGATCATTTTGGTGGTCTGGCATGAAGAATGATATAGCGGATTTTGTATCCAGGTGTTTAGTATGCCAGCAAGTGAAGGCCGAGCGGCAGCGACCATCTAGTCTTATGCAGAAGATGGAGATCCCTATATGGAAGTGGGAGGCCATCACTATAGATTTTGTAACGGGTTTGCCCAGGTCAGTTAGGGGCAATGACTCGATTTGGGTAGTTGTAGACACATTCTCTAAGACTGCATATTTCTTGCCTATGAAGAAGAAGCAATCCGTTGAGAGTTTAGCTAGGTTGTATGTTAGTAGCATTGTTAGGTTGCATGGTGTGCCGAAGTCGATCATTTCGGATCGAGATTCGAGATTTACTTCGAGGTTGTGGAAGGGTCTTCAAGATGCTTTAGGTTCTGAATTGAAGCTTAGTTCGGCGTTCCATCCCCAGACAGATGGACAGTCCGAGAGGACTATCCAGATGCTTGAGGATATGTTGAGAGCATGTGTCCTGGATTGGAAGGGTGATTGGGAGCATCATTTACCTCTTATGGAGTTCGCATATAACAACAGTTTTCATGCGAGTATTGGTATGGCTCCATTTAAGGCGTTGTATGGAAGGCCTTGTAGATCTCCTTTATGTTGGGAGGAGACTGGTGATAGGCAGTTGATCGGTCCAGAGTTAGTGCAAGAGACTTCAGATAAGATCCAGCTTATCAGGAAGAGGCTTGTTGTGACGCAAGATATGCAGAAGAGTTATTCCGACAATAGAAGAAATGATTTAGAGTTCGAGGTTGGCGAGCATGTCTTTCTAAAGATTTCGCCTACTCGAGGTGTTGTCAGATTTGGCAAGCATAGCAAATTAAGTCCTAGATTCATTGGCCCATATGAGATCCTCAGACGTTTGGGCAGCGTAGCATATGAGCTAGCTTTACCCCCAGCGTTAGCTAGTGTTCATCCTATATTCCACGTATCTATGCTCAGGAGGTATGTCTGAGATCCATCTCATGTTATTAGTCATGAGCCAGTGGAGATCCAGCCAGATCTGTCTTATGTTTAGCAACCAGTAGCTATTCTTGATCGGAAGGTTCAGCATCTCCGAAACAAGAGTATTGCGTCTGTGAAGGTGCTATGGCGGAACTTCTCGCGAGAGGAGGCTACTTGGGAGCTTGAGGATGCTATGAAGAAGAAGTATCCCCAATTGTTTGAGTAGTCTTGTTCTAACTTCGAGGATGAAGTTTTCTTTAAGGGAGAGAGGGTGTAAGGCCCTCGAATTTTGCCCTTTTAGTTTCGGTCATGTGTTGTTCAAATGCCTTGTGTATAGTGCCATGTACATGTATGTAATTATTTCTGTATATATTTGAGAATTGTTGTACATATGTATATATGTGTTTATTACGTATGCGTTGTTTTATTTACATTGTATAGATGGTATTTAAGGTATATGTTATACATTGCTTGTATGTACATAGTGTAAGCATGGTTTACTGCATTTCTGGATTCTGGCCGAAGGGCCAATTAAGACAACTTGCATGGATGTGCATGGGTGAGTCGACGTCCAGATCGATGGACGCCAACACCCAGTAAACGGCCAGATATGTGGATGTCTATTTCCCCAAAATCTGTGTGCTTTCAGATCTAGAAACGGCTACGTTTCTTGCACTCTGGTTTAGGAAACCTCCTCCCAACGGTAGGATCCTTGCCCTAACGCGTACCCCAAACCCTCTGGCCTATAAAACTCTCGTTTTCGGGTAGATTGAGTCTTTTTGGTTTTTTGAGAAAACCCTAGACATTTGTGTGTGAACCCTGAACTTTGAGGCTCTGGATCTGGCAACTTGGAGCGTTTCCGAGAGATCTTCATCGACTGGAAGGAACTTGGAACATCAATAAAGCTTCCCCAACTCTGGCGTACTTCATCCATCAACACAAAAGCCGGATCGAGGGGAGATTGGAGGGCTTCTTGGCTTTACCAAGGAGAGCTTCTCCAGCAATTAAATTGCATCTAACATTTTCTGTGAGGCAAGTAACCTGTGTATCTCATCCATACCCATGTCTAGTAGGTCCTAGGTATTTTTACAGAATTTATCTCGTGTCCTGGAACCCCCATTCACCATGATTTTATGCATCCAGTCTGTGTTTCTGCAGACAGGAACTTAACAACAACATCTAGTGCCATTAAGATCCTTGGTTGGCGGCATGATCCTGTGCCGTTAACCCATGTTGGTGGCAGCATCTATGCCGCCAAGTTCCACAGGTTTTGACAGAATACTTGTTTGATCTTTAGGATACATTTTCCATACTTCTGGATATATGTACATGTTGTAGATTTTATATGTGGTCAAGTACATACAGTAGGTTACATCATGAAGCTAGGACAAATTTTTGTATATAGGTTTATTTATTTAAATTTCTACAAGCGGACTGTGATCATGAAATAATGCTGAAAATTATCAAAAAATTAGATTTTTGGCACATTAGGGTTTCATAATATTTTCATGTATTTGAAATGACTGTTAGCGTGTTTTGAAACTGGTATACATGACTGTACTACTGTGGGCCATGAGTAGTTGAATTTAGTAGTGAATGTGATTGAATCATGTTTTAATTACTTAAATTGTTTTACTGATCTGAAAAATATGAGAAATTGAGAATGCAATGAGTTTACTGTTGGGAACCTGTGATTAAATTTTTGTTGCATTTTAATAATAGTAGATACTGTTATGAATTTAATGAGAGAAAACGACCATGTTAAACATGCCAAGTTAATTATGTGAAATTCATTGTTAGCAGCATGCTTAGGGCTATATTAAGAGTCAATTATCATTGGGAAACAATAAAAGCATGCCATGTAAATCAATCATATATATATATATATATATATATATATATATATATATTAAAATACATGTATGTGAGTTAAGTGCATGCGAATAAGGTAAGAGAACGTGATAAAAAGTTAATGTGTAAATTGTGCCATGTGTGACACTGCTACCATAGAGGGCTGTGGAACTGTACCGTAGTAAAGTCCCTACGGGAAGGTTCAATGTGAGTGATATCCTAAGGGTATTAGGATGAAATCCTGGAGGTGGACAAGTACCACTGGTTAGGGTGGAGAGTGCTTCTCCCGGTTCTGTGCATTTAATCAAGATCTATTACTATGTTGCCTAGGTGATGGATAAGTGTATGTTTATATGTGTCCTTCTAGTGGTGGTTTGGACTATGTGTCATGGCAACTAAGTGTAAAATGTGAATATGTGTGAGTGAATTGTGAAATGTGCAATGTATAAATAAGCATGTGAAAGTGTAAAGTGAATGTGTTAGCATGTGAACAAGTGTAAACCACTGTGAATATGTGTAAATTATGTTAAAACAACAAGTAAAATGTGTGTATAATTGTGTTAAATTCATGAGAATTTAAATAGAATCCATGCTAGGTGTGATGCTTACTTTATGTGTAGTTCCATGCTTAAATTGTGTACATTGAAATATGATTTGAATGAGATTTGAATTGTTTAAACATGTTAATCAAAATTTGTAGAAAGCATGTTATAGGTTTTATGCTTAACTGTTGTAAGCAAGATAGAGCATGTATCATGTGTTTCTAATGCTGTAAGTTCCATGCATAGTGAGTTAAATTGTATGAACCATACTACCTGTGTTAATTACTTCCATTGAATGTTAGCATATGCATATGATGTGTGTAAGGATGATGTATATGGATTGCTTGCTGGGTCTATTTAGACTCATACTTACATCGGCGTACAGGTGCAGGTGTCTCCACTTCTTCCGAGGAGATTGTTAGGAGCGACTCCAAGAGACAGGAGTAGCCATCGTTGTGAACATTTTTCATTTGTACTTTATTTTCATAAGTATGTAATCAGTGGATATCGTACTTCATATGAACAATGTAGATGTATTGGGAATTGTAATAATGTGGACTTTAGTTTTCTTTCATTACTATCTAGACTGTGGATATGATGTGGATGATGGAATAAGATTAGTACTTTCATTTCCGCTGTAACCTTTTGCTATTCATGTATATCTCAATCTATTGTTAGTGTTGGGTAAATGTCCCACTGCGATGATGTTCATTATACCGGCGTGGATTGGTATAATCGTACCGGTATAAGGAGGGTCGTTACAAAAGCAGTAAGGTAAAACAACATACCAATCATTCAAACAAGTATGGAAATTACTCTCTCATCTCGTCCTCGCACTCCCAAGTGGCCTCGCCACCAACGCGGTTCTCCCAAACAACCTTGACGAGCAGAATCTGCCTCCTGCGCAATTGTCGCACTCTGTGGTCCACAACTCTGACTGGGTACTCTGGCACTGACAAGTCTAGTGCAACCTCAATCTACGAGTAGTCCAACACATGTGATGGGTCTGCAATGTACCTCCTTAGCTGTGAAACATGGAAAACACTATGCACTGCTGCTAACTCTACTGGAAGACTCAACCTGTAGACAACCTCGCTGATCCTCTCCAAGATGGGGAAATGCCCAATATACCTTGGACTAAGCTTTCCCCTCTTACCGAACCTCATAACACCCTTGGTCGGCGAGACCCGTAAGAACACGAGGTCATCTGCCTCAAACTGCAATGGCCTCCTGTGAACATCTGCCTAACTCTTCTACCTGCCTGCACGTGCCACTTCAGTCCAAACAACATGCTCTCTGCATGTCCTCCAAAGTCTAAATAGTACTCTTCGACTGGCCATCTGTCTGCGGGTGGTACGCTAAACTCAACCTCAACTCTGTGCCAAGAGCTCTCTGCAATTTGCGCCAAAACATATAATCAACAGATCTATGCAATCTATTCGAGCAATCTGCACTTCTTTCAAATTTCAGAAGATACCTCAGTCTTGGAAAGCCATTCTCCACCATCATACCAATGGGAAGGAAAATCTGAAGACAAGAATTCCGAGCATTGTTCGGTGGCTCACGCCCCCGCCGGGGAGATTAAAGTTGAATGTTGATGGTGCTTTCAAAACAACATCCAGGTCAGCTGGAGGGGGAGGAATCCTTCGCGATAACGAAGGTAATATGTGCTGGGCTTTAGCTCGGGCATACCAAGGTTTGAACTCCAGTCTCGCTGCTGAGGCTTTGGCACTCAGAGACGGCATTTATCTTTGCTGCAGTAAAGGAGTTACTGATGTGTTGGTGGAGACCGATTCTTATAATCTTCTGTAGATTGTCACCAAACAAATCTCATGCCCTTGGGACTTGGCCTGCATCACTCAAGATATTGCTGCCAAAACTCAAAAACTGAACGCTGAAATTGCTTATACTCCTCGGGAAGCTAACAAAGTTGCAGACCGCTTGGCTAGTTTTGCACTGTCCTGTACCCATCTTGTCATTTGGGATTCATGGGCTGCTACGCCTACCATTGTCAAGGATCCCTACCATCTTGATAAGGTGGGGTGTCCTTCCATCAGGCCCTAGCACCTTTCTGTACCTACATTTTTCTTATTTATAAAATTCCTACCTGTCGCATGGGGAAGGTAGTGGCCCTCACACTTGGTGAGGCCGCCCCTACCTACCTCTTTGGTTCGGCTATATTAAAAAAAAAAAAAAATTGTGCCAAAACCCTGAAGTGAACCTCAGATCTCTGTCAGAAACAATAGAAACTGGGGTTCTGTGCAACGGAACAACTCGGTCCATGTACAGTCTGGAAAATTGGTCCATTGACCAAGACTGTCACGGCCCGACGCGGAATATCAAAATGTGAGGCAGTTGCAAGTAAGCGAGTATAGAGCATAGAATAGACAACAAACCATTGGAAAATTAAATAATACGAAATCAAATGCCTTCCATTGATAATTCAACTAATGTCTATTACATCTACTAACTTAGAGCCATAACATAGGGCCCAAATGACTCTAATACATGAAATGAAAGTAAAAAACTAAACTAGGACAATCTAACACAACACTATTGTGCCTAGTACTAGTGGTTCACTCCTGGTCCTCCCCTTCCTCATGAGTGTATTCATTTTCCTCGGCCTCACCTGGGAACACAAATGACAAATAATGTAGGGTGAGTGACAACGCCCAGTAGGATTTACATCTCATGGTGTAGGCAACTTTACATGATTAATGTATTGAAAGTAGAGCCACTAATGATAGAGAGAGAAAGAGTCAAGTAAAGTAAGAGATAGCACAATAGCATGGATCAAGATAGCACAAGTTTTTAATATAGCATAGAGAGCAGGATGGCCATAGCACAAATAGCACAATGTCTCACAATAGCACAACAAGTCAAGTATAGTATAGCACTTTGATTGTCATTTAGATAGTCGAGATAGATAGCACTTGAGTGTAATGCCAAACACTGGTCAATTAACTCCTGCGGGCACTAGCACTTTTGGGCGCACCTCCTAGGACTATACGGGCCCTTTATATTGCCAGGCATTAGTCATATTGTTTATCTTTAGACGATCTGTCAAATGGCCAATAGAGAGTACCAAAAAATAGATGAGAGTACTTGATGAATAGACGAGAAAGTAGAGAGAATGTGAATAGATGAGAGAGTAGAGTATAGATGGGAACTATAGGTCATTTTTCATAAAGCGATAGTTAAACAGGCAATAGTAACAGTTGCTCAACACACATGATTGGTGTTGGCAGTCAGATAGAATTCACTAACCTTCCACTGGCCATGTTATGAACAGGTCCAGAGGTTCGGTGTGATCTCAAGGTAAGAGAGAACTTCTAAGGCTGTGTAACACCCCAAAATTTTTTTTATTTGAAAATTAGAAAAATATGAAGATTTTGATTGTTAAACACAACTACTATCATGAGATGTAATTAACTTTAATTTAGGATTAATTTGTATTAATAAATGTTAGTCCAATGTTGTACTCAAGGGTGCGCACTCCGACAGGGCGACACCGGAATTCTGTAACGAAATTGAAATCTGAAAATACCATAATTTTCATAAAAATGTGTTGATATTAAAAATATAAATATCCGAAATTATTGATGCGTGGATATCAAGATTAAGCCAACGCAATGATTTTTCGAGCAATTTTTACTGGGTGAAAAATAAATTCTAAAAAATAAAATAAAATCACCATAATTTGTAAAACCTTCTTATTAGCTCATGTTTGAAATTTCAACTTGTTTAAACATCATTTGGATATAAAAACATAGGGATAAATGGACCAGCTAAATTATTTCTTATTTACGGTAACCATTTTTTTTTAATAATTGCTTACGTAACTGTGGCTACGTAAGGCTCACTTCACCTTGGGTACATTGCCTACACGTAGCTTGCTACGTGTGAGTGGGGTAAAACCCCATGGTTAACGTGGCTTTGGGTGGGTAAGAGAGGCTTTTACCGCAACACATGCATACGTGCCATACATGCATGGGATTTGAGAGTTTATATAAACTCTCCCTTCACCCTTCCTACTAACCTTTCCACCTCTTGCTCAACTCTCCTACTCCTGCTGTTGTTGTTCATGTCGTGGCTACTGCTGCTGCTTCTTCTATAGCTGCTGTTGTTGCTACTTCATCTCTTGCACCTACCGTGGCTGCCATTACAAGTTTTCTTCTTCCTACTGTTGTGGGCTCCTTTGTTGAGGGGAAGTGAAGGCCTTCACCTTTTCTAAGATAGGTAGGATTCTTTCTTCTTGCCTTCTTATTCTCTTGCTTCTCCTTCTTTTAAAGTCTTGGAGTTCAAGCATCTACTTTGACCTCACGTTGTCATGAGGTTTAGTAAGCTCTCTTGGTTACTTCTTTTCCATTGAGTTCATATCTCTAAATTGACACTCATGTCTTTAGATATAGCCTTATGTACTGGTTGGAACCTTGTTTCAGTTTTGATAAGATTTGCATGAAAGGGTAGATATGTTTCTATGGAGTCTTGCTCTTATAAGCTTCCAGTTCTTGCCACTGTGTTGTGAAGAATGTGTTTCCATTGTCCTATTGTTTTCTTCCTGTAAAGTGGTGTATAAAAGTGTAAACTAGACCCTTTAGATGTTGTTAACCATGTTAGGAAACATAGGAACAATTGGTAGAGTTCCCTGAGGTAATATTACACCATTTCTTGATGTTTAGTCTGCGACTGTCGACAGCTAGAACCCATCTGTCGACAGGGTTCATGCTTCCAGAACCCAGACAATGCAGAACCACCAGTAGCTGTCGACAGATAGCCTTCATCTGTCGACAGATGGCCTTCATCTGTCGACAGCCAACCTTGGCCTATCAACAGGCAGTGTTCAAGTTCCAGAAATCTAGTTCTAGAAGGCAGTGGTTGTCGATAGCCACACTCTGGCTGTCGACATACACTGTACTGCTTTGCTTTCCAGCACCTTTTCTTGTCCAAGCCTTTGATGACTCACTTTGGTATTAACCCAATTAGTTGTTACCATTATTTTCTTGGATTCCAACCAATGTATCTCTGAGGAGGATCATTCAAATGTCATCCATATTCCACTATGGATTGTCTTTGAACACCTCAAGTACATTTGATTTCTACATGTCTACAACCTTTTGTAAATTGTGACATTCAATCCTGAATTCTTGTTCTATGAGAGACCTTGAGTACTTGTGTACCCCCACTTGAATCATTTACAGAAATGTATTATGATGACAATTTTTGGGTCTTTAGACTCAATTGAGTTATATGCCTGTGCAAATGGGGCTGGTCCAGTCTCGGGAGGAGCACCCGAATTCGTTTAGTGGCCGTACAGAATGATAAAGGATTTGTGGATGTTTGGCATTGCATCATTCAAGCTTGATTAGTCATCATGTTATTTTATCATGAGTTGGATATGTATTTGAACCCAAACGTGAATTGTTGTCATGAACTCTTGACTGTGCAATCTTGTTCAGTACTCTTGTTCTATAAATGTTACCTATTTGACATGGTTATCCAATTATCTTTGATATTCCGCAGTGTTGTCAACTAAGTTACTTAACCTGTTCTTTGGTTGTCTTAATCCTTTTAATTAGTAGACTGAATCCTGCTGGGCTAGTTAGCTCATCAAATCCTACTTTTCAGGTGATCAAGATGAGCCTGATGCTTAGGGGGGGCGGGGGGGGGTGCTAAGAGGGACAACCAGTCCTCAGAAGTCCAACAACTTACTTTTCTTTAGTATTGTAGAAATAAGAATGTAATTAAGTTTTCTTTTCTTACTCCTCTTGTGGATAGTAATGAGGAGTGTTATGTATTAAAGCTTCCGCAATAATGACAATAGATGTATGAAATATAAGTTCTATTTCGTAAGTTTGTTTTCTGTCATTTCCAATAAATGGACGTTTATTAGGATGTGACAGGATGTTTGGATCATGTTGATCCCTAAGGGTGTTATAGGTGTTACGGTACAACCAGCTCGGTCTCCATGAGGGAATCCACATAGTACGGAGCCTTACGGAGGTCTTAACAAAAGGTTCCTAGTCTGCCAGAACGGAATGTCCAACAGAGAGGTTCCAACTTATCAAGAGAGTAGTGTGTAAAGAAAACGAGTTGCTCGACGTTCTAGAGGAATTCTAGAACAGTGGAGCGGCGATAACGGTATTCCAAAACAACTTGAGAAAACGATGACAATGCCATTATTATCATGGTTAATAATATACAATTATTGAAGTAAATTACCAGATATATTATTGATGTATTTTCTGCATGGTCTCATGGTAAACATAAACGTTTGGTGTGTGCATGTGAAAGAAATCATGAGAACATATGATGGTCGTGCATGTTGACTTTTAAATAAAGAAATATGTGAAATATATCAAAAGTTCATTAGCATGGTTATTTACTGTTCGTTACATAGTATTACAGTAATCATGATTACAAAGTCCAAATAATCAGATTAAATAGAACTTAAAAGTTGTTGGAAACACACAGTCGAATCGCGACGGGTCTAATGGTCGTGTTTAACAAGATCGATTCTAGACAGAGACACGTCGACTCTGACTGACACATTTAGGGTAAGCTAGACAGGGCAAATCGATTGGTAACACAGAAACGCGACGTGCAGGTTCGACGCATTCATGGTAATCGATATAGAATCGTGACGGCAAGGTCCGATGCGTTCATGCAAAACTCTAGTTTTCGAATTAACACAAATTCCCAAAAGCGGAAAAAAACTTTAAGGATGTGACGACCGCGGTGGTCACGGTTCAGACACGAACTGACAACAAAAGGGCACACAGTTTGATGCAATGGTATTTGTCAGAACCAACTAAAACGCAACGACATGGGTGGTCGCCTTTAAGGTAATCGCGATGGTCTCATCTGTCACGATACCAGTCGAAGAAACGCGACATATGTGTCGGTCACGATTCAACCTTCAACCCAAGAACAGTAAAACATGCAGCGATTCTACATGCATGGCTTATAACTCGAAATCCATGGCTCTTGGGACAAAGTTGTGAACATGAAACTTGTAGGGAATGATGAATAGAAGAGAACTATGACTTTGGACTGAATCAATTTGGTCTTGGTAGGCATGTAAAACAACATGAACATGAAAAGCCCTAGACGTGCATGATGTTGGGAAAACGCTTATAACTCGATGCATGCTTAATGAAAATTAGGCAAATCAAGTGCTCAAGAAACTAGACATGATGATCTACACGATGGTATGAGATTTGTTCTTATTTAGCCCGAGAATACCTACCTTTGAGTGGATCTAAAATAGGTCTGTGCATAGGTCGTAGCAGAGCAGGGTTGGGGAAGAAGCTCGGGTTCCCAGACGTTCTCCTCTCCTCCTGGTGCCCTAGCTTGCCTCTTCACGACCCCAACACGATGGTGAACCTTCCCCACTAGTCTTATGAAGATTATTTATATGTTTAGGGTTTATTTCAAGTCCTAATGCAACTAGGAAGGGTGGGTTGCGGTTTTGGTCTACCTCCTTCCATGTTTTGGAGATTCTACTCTCACTTGGAGTAGCAATACCTTTAGGTAACCTCTTAACAAGGCTAATAACGAATTGGATTGCTATGAATGGCTATTTGTCATTGTTTTAACCCTAATTTGCCCATTGCTATTTTTTGTACATGTTTCTTGCAAATTTAGGGGTATTTTCTCTTACTCCATATTCCAAACTCCTATTTTGGCCCAATAACTGTTATGTGAGCTATTTTAATAAAGCCCATTTCTTATTGTTGTTTATTGGGTTTTAATTACATCATTTTCTTTTAAAATTTCTGTTTATTTATTTATCTAAAATTATTGGGTTGCTATAAAGACATCCTGGTCGGAAGAAAGTGTGCTGACTTAGTCAACTTGTCCACAATCACCCAAATACCATCATGTCACTGTGGAGTAAGGGGTAGACCAACTACAAAGTCCATGGTGATGTCGTCCCACTTCCACTTAGGAATAGGCAATGACTGCAGCTCACCATCGAGATGTTGATGCTCAGCCTTCACCTGCTGACAAGTAAGGCAACGAGCGACAAACTCCGCCACACTCGTCTTCATCCCAGGCCACCAGAAGAACCTCTTTAGGTTATGATACATCTTGGTGGAACCAGGATAAATAGCATACCTCGACCTGTGAGCCTCTGCCAACAGTGCCTGGCATGCATCACAAGGAATGTACAATCTATCTCTGAACCTGACCTCACTGTCCTCATCTAGCTCAACCTCTGACATCTACAAAACATCAGCTAACTTTGTATTTGCCTACTGTGCCTCCAGTACTCGACGATACATAGACGGACAAGCTAACAAACTGGTCATCACAACACGCTCTCTATCCCTCAAAGGATAGAAAACTCCTTGAGCAAGGTCCTCAAACAACCTCCACTCCCTGACCATCAGCGAGCTCAGATGAACTTGTCTGCTTCAGGCGTCCACCACGATGTTAGCCCTTCCCGGGTGATAGGAGAGGGTAAGGTTGTAGTCCTTCAAGTACTCCATCCATCTACACTGCCTCAAGTTCAAATCCTTTTGAGTGCAGATGTGCTGCAAACTCTGATTATCTATGAAGATCTCAAATGCCTCACAGTATAGGTAGTGCCTCCACAACTTCAGAGTGAACACCACAGCTGCCAACTCTAAGTCATGGGTAGGGTAGTTCTCCTCATGCTTCTTCAGCTACCTAAAAGCATAGGCGACGACCCCACCATGCTGCATCAGCACGGCACCCAAGTCTGACCTCAAAGCATCGGTATACACCACAAAACGTCTGCTGCCTGACGGTAAGACCAACACCGGTGCTGAAGTCAACCTCTCATTCAGCTCCTGAAAACTCCTCTCACAGTCCTCAGTCCAAACAAACCTGGTCTCGAGTCTAGTCAATCTGGTCAACGGCTCTGCTATCCTGGAAAAATCTTGGATAAACCTCCTATAGTAGCCTGCCAAGCCCAAAAAGCTGCGAACCTCTGACACTATAGTGGGCTGCTCCCAAGACAACACTGCCTCAACCTTGGTAGGGTCCACTGCCACACCAGAACTTGAGATCACGTGTCCTAGGAAGTGCACCTCCCTTAGCCAAAACTCGCACTTATCGAACTTGGCATAAAGTTGGTGACTCCGCAACATCTCCAACACGATCCTCAGATGCTCCTCATGCTCCTCCATAGAAGCCGAGTAGACCAAAATGTCATCTACAAAGATGACCACAAACCTGTTCAAGTACTCGCTGAACACTCTATACATCAGATCTATGAAACCTGTTGGCACGTTCATGAGCCAAAATGGCATCACGATGAACTCGAAGTGACCGTACCTCATACGAAAAGCTGTCATGCAAATATCTGACTCTCTGATCCTCAACTGGTAGTACCCTGATCTCAAGTCAATCTTCGAAAACACTATGGCTGACTGCAACTGATCAAACATATCATCAATCCTAGGCACTATATACTTTTTTTTCTTCACTGTGACCTGGTTCAACTGCCTGTAATCGATGCACAACTGCAAACTGCCATCCTTCTTCCTCACGAATAACACTGGAACTCTCCAAGGTGAACGGCTAGGATGAATGAAACCTTGCTCAAGCAACTCAAGCAACTGGCACTTCAACTCATGCAACTCAGCCAGAGCCATCTGGTATGGTGCTCTAGACAAAGGCATCGTCCCCGGCAAAGCTCAATGGAGAAGTCTTGTGACGGAACGCCTCGGCCAAGCCCGTTAAACCAATAACGTACTTGATCTGAGTCCGCCTCCCGCGAATGGGCCGAAGCCTCGCAAGGGATACCAAACCACAGTCTGTGTAAACGCAAAGGAACACACCACATTTTATATATATATCACAAGTTACATAGCCATATTTACACAGAACTAAAAGAAAGTACAAGAGCCTGGGGCATACTTCGAGGTACAACTGAAGAAAATAAACAACTAACTACACTACACTGCTGGAGCTGCTACTACACAGCTGGAGGTACCGACCCTGCACCGCTACGGCGCGGCTCTGAACTGGACGACGGTCGTGAAACGTCCTCCTCGCTCTCACCTGTGGGGGTAGGGGTGAGCCTCGCTAGTCACTGGCTCAGTAGGGAACTCCCCCAAAACCGAGCAAACAAAAAACCATAGGTACAAAGCAATAAATAGTACCAACAATTTATAAAACAGCTAAGCAGGATATGAAAGCTGTAAAAGTACTCACCGTTTGCCGACTACAAAAACAATTGTAATAATTAAACGGCAAACCAGTACAGGTGTACAAGCTAAAGTAGAGACAGCCAAACACGAGCCACGTGAACTGGTTCGCGACACCAGAAACTGACTCAGACAAGCTAACACAGGTCTACCTCTCAGTCTCGTAGCCACGAACGAAAGGTCCAGCTGCCGCCCCACATGAAAAGGTCAAGCAACTGTGGAGACCAACCAAACACCACCACCTGCGGACCACACGGTCACAGGCCCATGCCTGGCACCTCCAGAGACCCTGGCCTGGGCTCGCTAGAGTGAGGCACTGGAAAAGGACTAGCTGGGGACCAGTGTCGACTACTGGTGTCTGTACCCCCAACTACGAGTGCGCTACAAGTGACTAAAGACAAACACAAGTGTCACTGTCCCACTGTCGTCTTTCCCTCAGCCGGACGTACAACTCAAACACAGGAGTGAGGGTGTCTAGGTCAGACGACACGGATCTCGACGGTACAACACAAGTACCGGAACAAAGCCCCGAGCTAACAGCCTGGCTCACAAAGAACCTGGGGCACCCAACTGGAGAGGTAACCACGGTAGGAGTCGTACTACTCGCCACGTACACAAAACCACGTGCACGTCCCACACAAACCACGTGAAACCTCACGTAAACTTCAAGTAACAATGGTCCACTACACGTGAACCCAACTGGACTCGCGTGAACAATACGCAGCCACGAAAGTAAGTATCTAACTGCATACCTTGTATGCTAAACACAGGAACTATGTGCACTCAGTGCACCATAGGTGCCAACGCACCATTCATTATCGGTAAATACCATAAATAGTCATTTCTGCTTATACACAAGTTGGCGGCAACATCGACTGCCGCTTACAGGAAGTAGACGGCAAGGGATCTAGCCATCTATATCCCAGCTGATGAACTTGGCGACACACGATGTTGACGCCAAGATCCTCAGCCTCTATTCCTGCAGAAACCCTAACCGATCCCACATGCATTCCTGATCCCGAAACCATTGAGGAAATAGGAGGAAACAGTTCCTCTAACATCCATGCACTATAATTAAACTAAAACAGCATGCTTTACTACTTAAAATCATCAAACCACCCATTATCCCCACAGGGTGCAACTTAATCCGAAAATGCATTAAACATGTCGATTCAGGTGGTTACGTCGTGTTTTAATGTTTCTACAGAGCTAACAGGGTTCGTCCCCTACCTCAGAACACGCTTAAACCTCTCGAATTCTCCCGGTTCACACCGAACCCTCCGCGAGCTCCCACGGGAATTGCACCACGCCACAGCATTTCCTCGCGCGATTCGGCAACGCCACACATCCCACGATCCTCCAACTACCCTTCTGAACCTGTTGGAAGCTTTAGGGATGCAGGGGCGTGAAGCTGGGGCAAGGGAGAAAGAGAACCAGGTGGGAAACCTGCTCTCGGGTGACCCTATAACCTGCAGAATTCTCAGGTTGGCGTCAACCCCTCTGCCGCCAATGGCAACCGCCACCATCAACGTCCACAAAGATTGTCGTTAAGTTCATAACTTAACGTCACCTTAGATGGTCGTTAACCTAGTCAGCGACCACCTCTGGCTGCCAACTCCAACCCAACTGCAGCAGGTCCTATTTCATTTCAGGACCAAACCTGCACTTCACCTGAACAAACCACACATCCACACCATACATTCCACACAACCAACTCACATTGTCCTCACAACGGCCATCACAACCATTACACACATGATCCGCATGGATCCGAAAAGCACGCGACGTTACATTACTATCATCTAAAAAGAAAATTTCGACCTCGAAATTCATAACACAACTCAAAGTTAAACAACTTATACATACACACCTTTACAAGCACTATCATCTAAAAAGAAATACAAAAGCTTATTCAAACAGATAGGGATACCCTTTAGCCATTTCCTCGGCTAATTCCCAGGTATCCTCACCACCCAACCTATTCTCCCATCTCACTTTAACTAGCTCAATTTCTTTATTCCGCAACTTCTTTACCTTTCGATCCGTGATCTGTACCGGATATTCTGGCATAGTCATATCCGGCCTCAGGTCACCACCTTGATATCTGATTATTTGAGATGGATCTTCAATACACTTTCTTAACATGGAGACGTGGAAAATATCATGCACATCTGCAAAATCTGCTGGCAAATCCAGTCTATAAGCCGTCTCCGCAATCCTTTCTAACACTTGAAAGGGTCCCACATACCTTGGACTCAACTTTCCAGTCTTGCCAAATCTCATAATTCCCTTACTCGGAGAAACTCTCAGGAAAACAAAATCTCCCGCCTCAAACTGAAGTGGTCTTCTCCGAATATCTGCATAACTTTTTTGCCTGCTTTGAGCTGCCTGCAATTTTTCTTTAATAAGCTTCACTACTTCAGTGGTTTGCTGAATCAATTCAGGACCCACTAACTGCCTTTCTCCCACTTCATGCCAGTTCAATGGGGTTCTACATGGCCTTCCATATAAATCTTCATACGGTGCCATCCCAAGACTGGTATGATAACTATTATTGTAGGCAAACTCAACCATTCCCAAATGATGCTCCCAGCTACCTCCCCAAACTAAACAACAAGCTCGCAACATATCTTCAATCGTCTGGATAGTCCTCTCTGTCTGACCATCTGTCTGGGGATGATAAGCAAAGCTATACCTCAACTCAGTACCAATTACTCTTTGCAGACTTCTCCAAAAACCAGAAGTAAATCTTGGATCTCTATCAGACATAATAGTCTTCAGGATACCATGCAATGGAACAATTCTTTCAACATAAATATTTGCCAATCTGTCCACTGTCCAAGACATACTTACTGCCACTAATCTGCACACCTTGGTTAGTCTATCAACAAACACCCATATTCCATTATGCCCGGAACTCGATCTTGGTAAACCTGCCACAAAGTCCATAGCAATATCATCCCATTTCCACTGTGGAATGGGAAACGGTTGCAATAGACCTCCAGGCTTTTGATGCTCTGCTTTAATTTGCTGACAGATAGCACATCTTGTAACAAACTCTGCTATTTCTTTCTTCATATGAGGCCACCAGAAATGCTTTCTTAAATCATGGTACATTTTAGTACTACCCGGGTGGATAGTGTACCGAGATTTATGAGCCTCTTCCAACACTCGCTGCTTCACCTCTCTTTCAGCTGGAACAAACAACCTGCCTCTGAGCCTGACCACACAATTATCATCAATGGTAACTCCTTCCATTTTCACAATTTCAGCTAAACTTGCATCTGCTCTTTGAGCCTCAATAATCTGCCAATATAAAGACGACTCTACAGCACTAGCAGCTAGTATTGCCCGTCGCTGACTACTGGGCACATACAAGGAGTTTTCCACTACTTCTTCATACAACTTCCATTCTTTAATCATCATCAGATTCATATATGCCTTTCTGCTCAAGGCATCTGCTACAACATTGGCCTTACCCAGATGGTAAGCCAAACTGAAATCATAATCCTTTAAATATTCAATCCATCTGCGCTGGCGAAGGTTCAAATCTTTCTGCGAGAAAATATACTTCAAACTTTTATGATCTGTAAAGATCTCAAATCTCTCGCCATATAGATAATGCCTCCACATTTTCAAGGCAAACACAACTGCTGCCAATTCCAAATCATGAGTGGGGTAATTCTTCTCTGCTGGCTTCAATTGCCTGGATGCATAAGCTATCACTTTGCCATGCTGCATAAGCACTGCGCCAAGTCCTCTCCTTGAAGCATCAGTATACAACACAAAACCACCACTCCCTGCCGGTAATTTCATTATAGGTGTTGATGTAAGTCTTTTCTTCAATTCCATAAAACTTTTCTGTCATTCACCGGACCATACAAATGGCACCCCTTTCCTGGTCAATTTAGTCATAGGTGCTGCAATTTTAGAAAAATCTTGAATAAAGCGCCTATAATAACCTGCCAATCCCAGAAAACTTCTAATCTCGGTTATTGTCCTAGGCACTTCCCATCTCATTACTGCTTCCACTTTACTTGGGTCCACTGCTACTCCTTTAGCTGAGATAACATGACCCAGAAACTGAATTTCTTTCAACCAAAATTCACACTTACTGAATTTAGCAAACAACTGGTTATCTCTTAACAACTGCAGAGTAAACCTCAAATGAGTTGCATGCTCCTCTTCAGATGCTGAATAAATCAGAATATCATCAATAAAGACCACAATGAATTGGTCTAAATATGGATGAAAAATTCTATTCATCAGATCCATAAAACCTGCAGGAGCATTAGTCAACCCAAATGGCATAACCACAAACTCAAAGTGACCATATTTGGTTCTGAAAGCTGTCTTATCTATATCCTCCTCTTTGATTCTCAACTGATGGTACCCGAACCTCAAATTAATTTTAGAAAATACCTTTGTTGATTGCAACTGATCAAACAGATCATCTATTCTCGGCAACGGGTACTTATTCTTAATGGTCACATCATTGAACTTTCTATAATCAATACACATCAGAAAACTTCCATCTTTCTTTTTCACAAATAAAACCGGCGTTCCCCACGGGGAATGACTCGGTCTAATAAACCCTTTCTGCAACAATTCTTCTAATTGCTTTTTCAATTCTTTTAGTTCTGCTGGAGCCATCCGATATGGAGCTTTAGAAATTGGCATGGTACCTGGCAGCAACTCAATGGTAAAGTCCACCTCTCTATGTGGAGCTAAACCAGGCAAATCCTCAGGAAAAACATCAGCAAATTCCCTAACCACGGGAACTGCTTCCACTGGCTGACTAGCTTCTACCAGACTTACCGAGGCTAAATAAGCCACACACCCAGCATTTATCAACTTTCTAGCTTTAATTGCAGAAATTAGAAACTTAGAGGTATAAAAAGGCATACCTTGATATTCAAATACTGCACCATTAGGATGACAAAACCTGATCCTTTTCTTTCTGCAATCTAACATTGCTCCATACATCTCCAGCCAATCCATACCCAAAATAATATCATAATCTGACAACTGCAGGGCATACAACCGACCCGGCATTTGGTTTCCCTCAGTCATAACAGAAGCTTCATCTATATAGCTTGAAGTGAGTAGGAACTCACCCGAAGGAACTTCCACTACTAACTCACAGGACTTCTCCTCTAAAGGATGAGCTATACAATCCAGAAATTCTTTGGAAATAAAAGAATGAGAGGCACCCGAATCAAATAAGACTCTTGCTGAGTAATTATAAAGAGGTAGAGTACCTTCTATCATATTCGATGCCTCCGCCTGGGCTCGGGTGATAGCCATAACCCAGCCTCTTCCTCGCTGCTGCGGTGCTCCTCTGCCACGACCTGCCTGTGGCTGCTGAAACTACTGAGGCTGCTGCTGCTGCTGCACACCTCTTCCATACCCATATTCTCTTGGATAGGGACAATTGCGAATCAAATGTCCCAGCTGATTACAATTATAACACCGATACCCTGATGGAGTAATAGGCTGCCTGGCAGTACTCTGCTGCGACTCCTCCACCTCAGGCCTACCTCGGCCTTGCTGAAACTGCTGACGACCTCCCCATCCTCTTCCTTTGCCTTTAAATGCTTGCTTTAATTTCTGACCCCATTTACCAAAGCCTGATGAAGAAGGTCCTGCTGGTGCCTTACCCTTGCTTGCACCTACTGACTGCTGCGGTAGCCGAAAACTACCTGAACTTGACTCGCCCACCTGACGAGTCCGAATAGACCTCTCCAATGTAGCGGCTCTCTGGGCTGCTTCTTCCACTGTCTTGCACATGAGAGGTACTATCGCATCCTGCAACTCCACTCTCAAACCTCTAATGAAGTACTCAACCATCATATTATTATCTGAAACCACATAAGGTGCATAACGGCTAAGTGCCATAAACCTCATCTGGTACTCTAAAACTGAAGAGTTACCTTGTTGGAGCGTCCGAAACTGCTCTCTTTTCACTTGCTGCACTTGAATCGGAAAGAATGTATCATTAAATACATCGAGAAATTTCGACCAAGTAATAGCCTCCTCTGTCCTGCCTGCAAAGGTGGTCTGCATCTTCAGTCGCCACCATTCTAATGCAAAACCTCTCAACTGATAAGCAGCTAACATAACTCTATCTGCTGCCGGACATCTCATAGTTGCAAAACTCTTTCGATCTCATGAACCCAGTGCTCTACTGTATCTGGATTCGGCCCTCCTGAATAAGTAGGTGGCTGCAATCTCAGAAACTTTTCAACCTGCATCACTGGTTCTTCTTCTATCAGCACTGGTGGTGGTGGTGGCATAGGTGCTGCAAAAGGCACCTCTACCCTTGGCAGAACTGGAGCTACAGGTACAGCCTCTCCATCTCCAGGTGGCACTGCAACCGGTGGTACCGGCGCTTGCTGATCCATCCTTTCCCGAATATCCGTGAGGCTTTCCAAAATTCTTTCTATCATACGCTGGGTACTTTCCTCCGGATCATCTCCTCCACCACCCCAATCTCTTCTATCAGCCATTCCAGAAATTTCTACATAAACAAAACACCAAACAAAAATCAAACAACAAATTATCAAAAACTAGGGTCCCTACCAGCAGTGTACAAAGACCGAAATAAGGCTATGTATCTTACTAATTCCCTTATATTAACACGGACCTTGCTCTGATACCAACTGTGACGGGACGTGTGACGGCCCTCGTTACACCGGTACGGTTATACCAACCCACGTCGGTATAGCGAGAGTCCTCACAGTGGGACATTTACCCAACGATACAAACAGCTGAGATACACGCGAATATATATAACAGAGTAGCGGAAGTAAAAGAGAACTATCTCCATTCATTCATCATCCACATTAAACATACATGCAGTTTACAATTTGCAAAAAGGAACTAAAATTCACATGATTTAAATTGCTGAAATAGAGATACAAAATGTCCACATATTACATTCTTTTAATGATAGTTCTAATACAATGTCCAAGTACATACTAAGAAGTACACACAATCACAAGGATCTCAAAAGCTGGCTAGTCTCCACGCTCGGAGTCCGTCTCTGCTGCCTCCTCCGAGGGTACGGTGTCACCAACTATACCTGTACGCCGAAGCAAGGAGTGAGTCCAGGGACTCAGCAAGTAACACTATGCATGATATACACGTACAAGTCCTAGTGGTTTCTACACACACATTACATTTTACAACACATAGCATGCTAGTCCATTTAAGTTTTCAACCTATCATGAAGGTTCTACAATTTTATACATGACGCATGCTTTCAGATTTCAAAAATAACATTCACCTAACACATGGTCTCTATTCAATTCACTCATGGGACTTTAATCAAAACGTGAGAGCTATTGACATGAACAATTTACATACATGAACGGGGAACATAATTAGCATGGATTCCACATGTTCTTAAGTACATACATAACTTTTAATCATGCTTTAGGTTGCTGGTTTCATATGGTTCAATGACTATAAACCTACACATGAAAGCTACAACGTGGCTTAGAACATAATATATGAACAATCTATCATGCCGCTTTGCACACATACTCATTAATTGTTCCTAACATGGATTCTAAACACTTTGCACACATAAACATGGAATTGATAACATGCATTTGCTGAATTCATACGGTTTCAGATTTAGCCTCACATGATTTCAATACACATTTTACACATCTGAAATTTCACATTTCCTTTTTTTACACAATTTCCTCTTTTCACATGGTTACACTTTACACATACACATTCACATGTCACTTACACATTTACACATGGTCACATACACTTTACACATTATACTTTACACATGTTTTAGTGCCGTGACACATAGTCCAAACCACCAAAGAAGGACACATTCACATCACATAACACATAGACACCATCTAGGCAATTCAATGGTGACTCTTGGACTGCACAGACCGGGAGAACAAGTCTCCACCCTAACCAGTGGTACTTGTCCACCTCCAGGATTTCCCCCTAATGCCCTTAGGGTCACTTAACACAATGAACTTTCTCAGGGGGACTTTTCCCTGATACGGCTCCACTGCCTTCTCGGAAGCAGTATCACATTGGCACAGTTTACACTTTTACACATTTACCGTTTTACACATGGTTTTACACTTGACACTCTTCATTTCATTCACACTTTCTTACTCACATGAACACCTCTGTTTTCCTAACATGGTACTACAGAGTTTTCAGGATTCAACACATAGTAAACACACCAATCATGCTGGGTTTAGACAAAATCTAATCACGTTTCGATCATATGTACGAATTATTCATAATTCACATGAAAACACATAACTTTTTATTTACTGTTCCAATTAACCTGAAATTTTAACCACATGCTGTTTTCGGGTTCAAAATCATACCCTCAATTTGTCAGATTTTTCTGAGCTAAATAGGATTTACAGAAAATCAAACACCTAATTAGCACATTATTCACAATTTACGTTAACATGGAATTTACACATCATGCAATTTACCACTTGCTGTTTAGCCATAAGCTACCAACATTTGCATGAAATTAGAGTACAACATTTCCCTAATTCATACATCTATGGATTTAACACTACGAATCATTTTTGCATACTTCTATTCTATCGAACCGAAACTATTAACAAATTGCACAATCATGGATAAGTTTCCTAAATTTGCAAACACACATGCTGACCCACAATCTTCATGATTAGACCGAAATCAAGGCATTCAACTCACTGTAGTCATGGAACATGGGTTTGCAAAATTATCTACAAGTCATGCTCACAAGATTAAAGACACCATTTTTTCCACATTCACCATCACACCACATTCATTCACAACCACAATGCACAATATACATAGCTTATAGGAATACCATATATCCTCATCACGGAAATCATAACGAAATTAACGTATAAGAGGGACAGAACAGCTCACTGTTCTGTCCTGAAGAACTAGACGGCGGTCTCTGGCCGCTGACTCATAGTCAGCGGCATGGTCGATGGACGCCAAGGAAGAACTGGACGTCCAGGGACCTTGCCGTTTACTCAGGTCTGTGCAGAAACACAGACCCGAGCTCTGAAATTTGGGTGAAATGGAGGGTCTAGGACTCGAGGAAAACTTCATAAAAATCATAGAAACCTCCTAGACTCATACGGGGATACCATAGATTGGTCACTTGCCTCTCTAAAAATCCTCCAAGAGATTTATGGCTCGAAGAAGACCTCCTTGGGCAGTTCCAAGAAGTTGCAGAAGCACCTCCAAGATCGTCTTCCTCCGGGCTCCTGGGTGATCTCCACGCCGAGGGGATGATGGGGAGCCTTCCCCTTTGCTTCAGCTCCCTCCTTGATGCAGAAGATCTCCAAAACCAGCTTCAAGGGGTCGGATTTTAGGGTTCTAAAGTGGGGTTTTCTCACAGAATGCTCTAGGGTTTTCTCTCTCTTCTCTCCTCTTGCAAGGGTGAAAGTGAGAAGTGGGGAGAGGCCATTTCGGGTTCAGCATGTAGGAGAGGCCCTCACCCACTCACCATGCCGATTAGACAGCCTTAGAGCCGTTGGGGGACATCCCCCCAATGGTTGCCATGCCTTGTTTCAGAAGACAGCAGCTCTGCTGCGCATGCAGGTCAGAGAGGTTGGCGTCCATATCGCTGGACGCCGGAGTGAGTGTTGGCGTCCAGGGCTGGACGCTGACACCACCTCAGCGGCCAGGGGTTGACGCCAATAGGGTCTTCGGCCAGAACCCTAATTCATGCAGAAAACCATGCATACCAAGCTTCTATACATGCAATATGTACATGGTATTATATTCACACTATCATCATGCAATACATACATTATTTACGTTTAATATAAACACATGTACACGTATTTATACTATTTTAATATCCACATAAATACGTACATACATACTCAACACAATATACACACATAAATACAAAAAATACGACGGAAATTCGAGGGTCTTACAGAACGCCTCGGCCAAGCCCGTTAAACCAATAACGTACTTGATCTGAGTCCGCCTCCCGCAAACGGGCCGAAGCCTCGCAAGGGATACCAAACCACAGTCCGTGTAAACACAAAGGAACACAACAGATTATATATATATATATATATCACAAGTTACATAGTCATATTTCCACAGAACTGAAAGAAAGTACAAGAGCCTGGGGCATACCCCGAGGTACAACTGAAGAAAATAAACAACTAACTACACTACACTACTGGAGCTGCTACTACACAGCTGGAGGTACCGACCCTGCACCGCTACGGCGCGGCTCTGAACTGGACGACGGTCGTGAAACGTCCTCCTCGCTCTCACCTGTGGGGGTAAGGGTAGGCCTCGCTAGTCACTGGCTCAGTAAGGAACTCCCCCAAAACCGAGCAAACCAAAAACCACAGGTACAAAGCAATAAACAGTACCAACAATTTATAAAACAGCTAAGCAGGATATGAAAGCTGTAAAAGTACTCACCGTTTGCCGACTACAAAAACAACTGTAATAATTAAACGGCAAACCAGTACAGGTGTACAAGCTAAAGTAGAGACAGCCAAACACGAGCCACGTGAACTGGTTCGCGACACCAGAAATTGACTCGGACAAGCTAACACAGGTCTACCTCTCAGTCTCGCAGCCACGAACGAAAGGTCCAGCTGCCGCTCCACGTGAAAAGGTCAAGCAACTGTGGAGACCAACCAAACACCACCACCTACAGACCACACGGTCACAGGCCCATGCCTAGCACCTCTAGAGACTCTGGCCTGGGCTCGCCAGAGTGAGGCACTGGAAAAGGACTAGCTGAGGACCAGTGTCGACTACTGGTGTCCGTACCCCCAACTACGAGCGCACTACAAGTGACTAAAGACAAACACAAGTGTCACTGTCCCACTGTCGTCTTTCCCTCAGCTGGACGTACAACTCAAACACAGGAGTTAGGGTGTCCAGGTCAGACGACACAGACCTCGACGGTACAACACAAGTACCAGGACAAAGCCCCGAGCTAACAGCCTAGCTCACAAAGAACCTGGGGCACCCAACTGGAGAGGTAACCACGGTAGCCGTTGTACTACTCGCCACGTACACAAAACCACGTGCACATCACACACAAACCACGTGAAACCTCACGTAAACCTCAAGTAACAACGGTCCACTACACGTGAACCCAACTGGACTCGCGTGAACAACACGTAGCCACGAAAGTAAGTATCTAACTGCATACCTTGTATGCTAAACACGGGAACTATGTGCACTCAGTGCACCATAGGTGCCAACGCACCATTCATTATCGGTAAATACCATAAATAGTCATTTCTGCTTATACACAAGTTGGCGGCAACATCGACTGCCGCTTACAGGAAGTAGACGGCAAGGGATCTAGCCATCTATATCCCAGCTGATGAACTTGGCGACACACGATGTTGACGCCAAGATCCTCAGCCTCTATTCCTGCAGAAACCCTAACCGATCCCACATGCATTCCTGATCCCGAAACCATTGAGGAAATAGGAGGAAACAGTTCCTCTAACATCTATGCACTATAATTAAAATAAAACAACATGCTTTACTACTTAAAATCATCAAACCACCCATTATCCCCACATGGTGCAACTTAATCCGAAAGTGCATTAAACATGTCGATTCAGGTGGTTACGTCGTGTTTTAATGTTTCTACAGAGCTAACAGGGTTCGTCCCCTACCTCAGAACATGCTTAAACCTCCCGAATTCTTCCGGTTCACACCGAACCCTCCGCGAGCTCCCACGGGAATTGCACCACGCCACGGCGTTTCCTCGCGCGATTCGGCAACGCCACATGTCCCACGATCCTCCAACTACCCTTCTGAACCTGTTGGAAGCTTTAGGAATGCAGGGGCGTGAAGCTGGGGCAAGGGAGAAAGAGAACCAGGTGGGAAACCTGCTCTCAGGTGACCCTATAACCTGCAGAATTCTCAGGTTGGCGTCAACCCCTCTGCCGCCAATGGCAACCGCCACCATCAACGTCCACAAAGATTGTCGTTAAGTTCATAACTTAACGTCACCTTAGATGGTCGTTAACCTAGTCAGCGACCACCTCTGGCCGCCAACTCCAACCCAACTGCAGCAGGTCCTATTTCATTTCAGGACCAAACCTGCACTTCACCTGAACAAACCACACATCCACACCATACATTCCACACAACCAACTCACATTGGCCTCACAATGGCCATCACAACCATTACACACATGATCCACATGGATCCGAAAAGCACGCGATGTTACAAGTCTACCTCTCTCTCAGGCAGTAACCCAGGTAGGTCCTTCGAAAAAATGTCGAAAAACTCACACACAATAGGAACATCAAAAACTGACAACCCGCTAGGTTCAGATGTACAAACAGAAGCAAGATACGCTACACAACCATCACGGACTAAATGTCGAGCTCTAAAAAAAGAAATAAAAGGTCGACATGTAGACCAGATACCTCGGAAGCAGAGAACAGGCGCTCCAGGTATTTCAAACTGCACGGTCTTTCACTGACAATCCACCATAGCTGAGTGAGCCTCCAACCAGTCCATGCCCAGGATGATGTCAAAGTCACGAATCTGCAACGTGTACAACCTGGCCGGCAACGGGTGTCCCTGGACCTCAATTGTGACACCCTCAAGGTAACTGAAAGAACGCATGCAATCACCAGACGGAAGATCAATAATCACTTCACACTGCCTCTCAGGGGTGTGATGAATCAACGACTTGTAAAACTCCTCGGAAGCAAAGGAAAGAGAAGCACTGGGATCAACCAAAACACGAGAAGCTCTACCAAGGATAGACAAAGTACCTATGACTAGGTTTGACGCCTCGGCCTCCTCCCTGGTAAGAGCCATCACACGACCATGCCCTGCGGCGCCTGCTGGGGTTGCTGCTACTGCGCCGGCTGCTAGTGCTGTGGAAACTGCTGTTGTTGCCCAGCTAGCAAGCCCAGAGGGGGGGTGAATGGGATTCCTAAAACTTGATTACCTAAACCTGTCAACAAGAACGTTTATACAAAACACTGTGTTTGGCTGTTAGTGTTAGTAGAGAAATAACAACAAACACACAGAGAACAAACACACTGCACAAGGATTTTTATCCTGGTTCGGATCTCCTCTTCATAAGAGTCCTATGTCCAGTCTCTGAGCAACAACTCAAGATTCCACTACCCAAGGGTACAGTCCCCCTTATGGACACTTACACGCCTAGCCGCAGCTGGTCTTCTCTTCACAACCTGAAGAAGAAAAACACCACCCTGGAACACCCAGGTCTTCCTTCAACACGAAGGGAAAAAGACCCTGGAACCCCCAGGTCTTCCTTCAACATGAAGGGAACAACACGAAGATGTGTTCGAAGGAAGACGAGCCCCTAGATCAAGCTAATAGAACAATGCTTGATATGAAGCAAGGACTGAGAGGAAGAGATCTATAATAATGGATTCTCTCAGTACACAAACGCTCTCTCTAAGATCTACTCTAGGCGCAGAGAGCTAAGAGCAAAGCTAAAACAATGGAGTGAGGCTTGGCTCTTCTAGATGCTCGCAGATTGAGTCGAGTAAGCTTATCAAGGGGCTTCTTTTCTGGAGCCATCAGTCTTCAATATATAACTTCTTTTGAAAAATAGTCGTTGAAGTATCCGTTGTCTCTATGTTCTGAGAATGTTAGACTGCATGGTTCTCCTTTGCAGTCAACGGTCCTTTACGTTCCATACACGTAAGAAGAAAATCCTTCTTGATATCCTCCAGCTTCTACTTTATCCAACGTTGTATAGAGTCGTGCTGTCAGAGACCTGCACAAATTAAATGCTAAAACGTAGGCAGCTAAGCTGTCTCTTGTTGTCAGTCAATCGTTAGAGTGAGGATACATCAAAATAGAAATCTCATTCTGTTTTTCTAAAAAGATATTACATGTAAAAGCATAAGAATAGAAGATATCTAAACATGTACAGTTATATTTAATGCATGGATATAAGAGAAATACGTGGGATGACTTTGACTTGTCAAGATATTTGAATATCAAGTCATTATATTTCATGAAATCATTGTGAGAATCACTTATGAAATCGTTGTATGAGTGCATCGTTTGAGAACGAATCATTACAAGCAAATCATTAGAACCAAATCGTTATAACCAAATCGTTATAAGCAAATCGTTATAATCAAATCGTTATAAGCAAATCGTTGTAAACGAATCATTACAAGTAAATTGTTATAACCAAATCGTTGCCTCACTTATCGAGTCGATGAGTGATCAAATCGTTGTTCTACTTTATTGAATCGTTAAACAGACCAAGTCGTTGTTGTGACTTATCGAATCGTTACACCAAGCAAATCGTTGTGTAACTAATCGAGTCATTATAATGACCGAGTCATTGTTGTAACTTGTCGAATCGATATGAATACTAAATCGATGAGGAACTTATCGAATCGTTATGAAAGACAAATCGTTGTGAGACCAAGTCGTTGTTCTCACTTACCAAATCGATGTGAAACCAAATCGTTGTGAGAGCAAATTGTTGTTCTCACTTAAGAAATCATTATCGTTGTGAGAGCAAATCGTTGTTCTCACTTAAAAAATCATTGTGAGAGCAAATCGTTGTTCTCACTTATCAAATCGATGTGAAACCAAATTGTTGTAAGAGCAAATTATTGTTCTCACTTAAGAAACCGTTGTGAGAGCAAATCGTTGTTCTCACTTATCAAATCGATGTGAAACCGAATTGTTGTGAGAGCAAATTATTGTTCTCACTTAATAAATCGTTGTGAGAGCAAATCGTTGTTCTCACTTATCAAATCGATGTGAAACCGAATCGTTATGAATCCAAAATCGATAAGGTACTTGTGAAATCGTTGTGTTATGCCATAACTTATGGAATCGTTATGCTATGCTATCGTTGACACAACTTATGAAATCAAAATCGGTATGATACTCATTAAATCCTTATGGAAATGAAATCGATATAAATGAGGAAATCGTTATGTGAGATCGAAATTGATGCAACACTTATGAAATCGTTGTAACTTATGGAAAGTCGATATGTACTTGGATAAATTTCATGCTCTGAACTTGAAATGCTACAGTATAGTAAATACTTACATATTTCCTTGATTTCACCTGACTTGTTCTTGTATCTTAGCTTCATAAAAACGTTGTTACATCAAACTTTATCTGAGTTTTGTTATCACCAAAATAGATATGTAATTCATGAAATTATATGGAGATGACCTGATCATCAATCTCCCCCTTTTTGGTGATGACAAAACATAGCATAAACATAAAGGTTAAGATTTCTGAAATAAGTTTAGGTAAAATTGCTACATAAGAAATGTATTTCATAATGGTTATTTTTCTCCCCCTTTTTGTCATTAAGCAAAAAGATAGCAAATGAGACAAAGACAGAAAGAGAAAAGATAAATGAGAGCAAGATAAATACTACTGATCATTGGGTTGCTCAGAAATATAGAAGGCAGGAGATAAAAGGGATGCAAAGCGAGTAAGGATGGGAATCGCTTTGCGTTCCTGCTCTTCAAAGTGAGACTGAAATGCACCAAAAGTGATTTTATAGGAAGGTCCCATAGAAGGAGCCATCCTTTGAATGTGATGCTGTCTCTGTGCTTCCACAAAGTTGCCATAACCATCCAAGCCAAGGGAAATCTTATATGAAGAGAAGGAGCCAAAACTAGCTAGCTGAAGAAACTGATCAATTTTGAAGGGGTAGTAGATTTGAAGCCGCCTCAGTTCCTTTTTCAGAGCCACAAAGACCTTGTACCTTTCTTCCCATGTATTATAAGAGTCTCGGACAAGGTGAATGGAGTTGGAATCCAGAAAGTCTCCAGCGGACAGCTGAGGTAGATTGGATCTAGCCTGAGAAGCATTTAGATTATGAAGCTGCTGAGCGGAAAGGGGATAGAACTTCTCCCAATCAGATGGTGAAAGCCTTTCACTTTCGGATAGGAGGGGGGCAAGGACATCACCCTTAATGTAGCCCCAAAGATATTCTGAGTAGACGAACCTGTGAAAGGAAAGGGAACGGCCTTCTTGAATTGAGATTCTAGCCATTACCCGAGCAGCTCGTTCAAAAATAAGAGTCCCAACAGCTGAGTCCATGATTAAGGAGTGTAGAGGAGGTAGGAACACTACATTAGGAATCTTCAAGGTGGCAAAATCAACTTGGATGGATCCGGTATGAGCATCCCTGGAGCTAAGAGCTTCAATAGCTAGCCAAAATTGTCCAAGCTGAACATCAGGAAGGTTGTTCATGTAGCAGTAATCACTGTACATCTTGTAGTGCTGGATAAACTTGATTTCTTTTTGAACAAAGGGCCCCCAAGTGTCCTTGTGAAGGATCTAAAACCACATAGAGATAGTCAAGGGATGATCTCTAGGTGGATATTTGGCTGATTGAGCTCAAAGAAACTGACTGTAGAGAGCTTTTTGACCCCGGGCCCACTGTTCCTCAGATTTGGCTTCAGCTAGGGAAAAATTTTTGGCTTTTTCAGCCTTTGAGAGAGAGGTGAAGGGGAGGATGATATTTAAATGGTCAGTAAGGTTGAGAGTGGGAAGTCCAAGGATAGTAGCAAAAGAGATTTTCTGGAGATATTCACGATAGAGGGGCTTATTTTTATTTGCAACAGTGAGGGAGAACCAAAGTGGTGGAAAACGAGGTTCAGAGGATGAGGCAAGGGTTGAAGAGATTTTCTATTTCTTGGGTACATGGCTAGAGGAGCCAGACCTATAAACATGAGAGCTAACTTTCAGGACTGATCGAAGAATTACTTCTTCGAATTCATCTTTGATGTCCTGAATCTCAAGATGCTCAAGTTGAGCGCCCTAAGGAGTAATGGTTACAAAAGAGGGAGGAGTAGGAGGATGAAGAAAGAGGTGAGGGTTAGAAGGAGGTATATCAGATGGTCCGGAAGAGGAAGGACCAGAAGAGGAGGCCCCAGCGGATGAAGATGCTAGAGGGACCTCAACAGAAGGAGGAGGAGGAGGAATGATAGTGGAGGAGGCAGGAGATGAAGTAGATTGGGAAGGAAAATGTGTAGGAGAAGATATGGTTCTAGAACGGGGTCGTTTGAAGGTGATAGGTGCTGGAGGTGCAGTGGAGGATGTGGGTGGAGAAGGAGGGGCTGGAGTTGGAAGAGAAGAGGAAATAGGGGGCTCTGGAGCTACAGCCGGTTCTTCTGCTCTTGCAGCCACTGAATCCACCTGCCCTGATGGCCCTGATGCATCCTCTGCCGGCCTTGTTGACCCAGACACCTCTACAACAACTGGTTCTGTAATGTGCACATCCTGAACAACCTTTGGCCTTGATGGCCGCTCTTCTACAATGGTCTGTTCTGCATTTACTGATGGCCCTGAAAGCCCAACTTCCTCTTGAATTGGCTCTGAAGGCCGGGCTTCAACATCAACAGATGGCCCTGAAGGCCCTGAGCTGCTAGCAGGAGGGGCATGAACTGGTAAATGCTCCCTCACAAGGATTGGCAAGTCAAGAACTGCTTGTTTCAAGCTCTTCATCTCACCCTTCAAATTCTGGAGCTCAGAAGTTAATGCTCCAACAGAAGTAGCTGACTGGCTCTGGCTAATGAAAATAGAGGCTATATCTGAACGAGCAGAGCACATTATTGACCCTTGTTCATCCAATCTTTCAATAATAGGCTTCATATTTACCTTCAACTTCTTCTGCCTTATCTTCCTGTGTAGCTTTCTGGTAAGGAGGGGAATTTCCTGAGCCACTTCTTTCCCTTTGACACTTGCCCTTGCAACAGGCTCCACATTATCATCATTAGTTTCTTCACCTGAGGGACTTTCCACAATGCCTTCTTGAAACTGATTATCAATAGGGGCACTAGCAGTGTGCTCCCCCTGGGGCTGTGCTTCCCTCTCAACAGATTGCTCCCCTGAATAGGAGCATCTGCCATCTGCACATCCTCATTGTGGCCTGTTGCCACATCCTCAGACACAACATTTTGCTCCCCCTGAATGGGAGCTTCTTCCATCACAATGTCTCCCTCTGCAGCTAGATCAACTAAGATCTCTGGCTCCACATGAGTGCTGGTTATAGAGTCCAGTACATCCCGAAGTATTGAAGCTACCCGGGAGGAGGGAGGCACAAGCTCTCCAATTTGCCCAACGGGTTCAATGAATTCTTGAGGAATGTCCTCAATTCTGTGCTCACTAACCATTGGTACTTCTGTGCTGACCTCTGCTTCAGTTCCCTGAACATTTGCTGCTACTGCTGGCTGCTCTTCTTGGACTGCTGTCATTTCTCCCCTGACCATTTCCTGCTGTTCTTGGATGACTGGCACTTCTGCCCTGGCATCCTCTTGCTGAACTGTAACCCCAAGTTCTGCTGCTGCTACCTCCGTCTGAGCTGCCTCTTCCTGGACCTCTAGGGCTTGGTCTTCTTGGGCTTCACCAATGATAGCTTCGCCCTCAGCTACTGAAGTCTTGGTCCAGACTCCAGCAACCAACGAGAAGCCACTCTTCTTTAAATTTCTGCTTCGAATTGCTTGGCCCATTTTCTTAGAAACTGCCCCAACAACACTAATGCCATAATGTTGGAAAATCTTGGTGAGCAAGTGGGCATATGGAAGGGACACATTCAATTTACTTTTCTTGTCCCAAATTTGTGCACTTGCAATTTTCATCCTCTCCAAAATAACTTCGGCCATGTTAAGGCTCTGGTTCTTAATGGCCCAATACATCATATCGGAGTCGACCTTTGAGCAAGTGGAGAAGGTCGCACTCCTAGGAACCAAAATATGACACACAATAAAGTGTAATAATCTATTGAAAGCATTCAACTGATTGATGTCGATTTTTCCATCCTTCAACTTGTATTTGGGACCAACGATCCCCAAACCCTTAAGATTAATGTCCACACTGTCTACCCCGCTGTGACCGGTGGTAGAAACTCCAAACAGTGACTCTAGCAAACCAGGAGTGATGTGAATCTGGGTTCCTTTGACAGAAGATGTCAAAGACCCATCTGCCTCTGACTTCAGACAAATATAGAAAGCTTTAACCAAGTCATGGTAACTTGCCTCTGAAAGAGTAGCAATCTTCGTCCACTTCATTCTTTCCATAGCTGCCATGATGTTGTGCATCCCATGCTTCTCCAAGTCCACGATATACACTGCTTTGTTGCCGCACATCTTCGTCTTCACTGAAGTAAACCTTTCCTGCTGCTCTGCGGTGAGGAAAGCAGCCCCATAGCCCCCGACACTACCGAAAACTCCATAAATGGCCATGGATTTGAACAAGAAAAGGTTCTGGATGGTCGTGAGGAAGATTGAAGCAAAAGCCCCAAGGAGATTTTTCGCGGGAAGGGATGAAAGCTTTGAAATTGCAAAGAGTCGATGCTGGGGACGATAGGGTTTTTGTTCCAGCAAGTTGAAAGAGACGAGAGCGGGAGGTGAATCATTGCAACATAGATTTCGGGATTTATAAGAGAGAGATAAAGTGACTTTTGAAAGGATGGTGCCATAAATGCAGAAAACGACAAAAAAGAGGCAGGTTGAGATAGATAAATACTTTTTTAAATCAAGGAACCGTCATAGAGATTTACGATGCAAGCAATATTTAGGGAATTTACTTAATTTCATAAGAGAGAATAATCCTTATTCTGAAATAATTATTATTTCAGTTATTTATAGATAAGTCTATCACAAATTACACATACCTAATTCCCTTCTAAGAGAAGTAAATCTCTCTTCAGGTAAGGCTTTTGTGAAGATATCTGCTAACTGATTGTGAGTATCAATAAAGGAAATATCTATATTAGCATTGGCTACATGATCACGAATAAAATGATATCTAACCTCTATATGCTTTGTCCTTGAGTGTTGTACTAGATTTTTGGTGAGATTAATGGCACTGGTGTTGTCGCACAGTAAGGGAATTGTCTTGATGTGCAATCCATAATCCTCAAGTTGCTGCTTAATCCATAGGAGTTGTGTGCAACAGCTTCCAGCAGCCACGTACTCAGCTTCAGCTGTTGACAGTGCTATTGAATTTTGCTTCTTGAAGGACCATGAAATCAGACAACCTGCAAGAAATTGACAACATCCACTGGTGCTTTTTCTATCTATTTTGCATCCAGCATAGTCAGCATCAGAATATCCTACTAAATTAATTTCACATGAACTTGGATACCATAATTTTAGATCATGAGTTTTAGCTAAGTATCTAAAGATCCTTTTGACACAAATTAGATGAGACTCTTTAGGATCTGTCTGATACCTAGTGCACATGCATACACTAAATAATATATCAGGTCTACCAGCAGTTAAGTAGAGTAAAGAACCTATCATACCTCTGTAGAGCTTTTGGTCTACTTTCTTACCATCTTTATCACTGTCTAACCTTGTTGATGTACTTATTGGTGTTGACAGTGGCTTGGCGTTTTCAAATCCAAACTTCTTTAGTAATTCTTTGATGTATTTGGCTTGACAAATATGTGTGCCTTCTCTTCCTTGTTTGATTTGTAATCCAAGGAAGTAGTTGAGCTCCCCCATCATGCTCATTTCAAACTCTCCCTGCATAAGCTTTTCAAAATACTTGCAAAGAAACTCGTCAGTAGAACCAAATATTATATCATCAACATAGATTTGTACAAGTAATACATTTTTGACTTTGGACTTAATAAACAATGTGTTTTCTACTTGACCTCTAATAAAGCCATATTCTAATAAAAATGCACTGAGCCTTTCATACCAAGCTCTAGGTGCTTGCTTTAATCCATACAATGCCTTATGCAATTTAAATACATGATTCGAAAAATCAATATCATCAAAACTAGGAGGTTGTTCTATATAAACTTCCTCCTTTATATATCTATTCAAAAAGGTGAATTTTACATCCATTTGAAAAAGTTTCAAATCTAATGCTGATGCATAAGCAAGTAAAATTCTGATTGCCTCAAGTCTGGCCACTGGTGCATAGGTTTCATCGAAATCTATGTCTTCCTCTTGGGAATAGCCTTGAGCTACCAGTCTAGCCTTGTTTCTAGTGATCACACCAGCTTCATCCAATTTGTTCCTAAACACCCATTTGGTGCCAATCACATGATGATCTGATGGTCTCGGAACAAGGGACCATACTTGGTTTCTCTTGAACTGGTTAAGTTCATCTTGCATGGCTAATATCCAAGATTCATCAGACAGTGCTTCATTGACTGTCTTGGGCTCTATTTGAGATACAAAAGCTAAATAATCACAAGGAATTACATTACCTCTAGTTCTTACCCCAACTGATGGATCCCCGATGATGTTATCCAATGGGTGATCATTTTTGTATCTCCATTCCTTTGAAAGATTGTCATGTGATATGTCTTTTTGTTGTAGATTTTCCAAGGGTAGATCTTCCTTGTCCTCGATGGATGAGTTCTTTAATTTCTTGGATAGTTCATCTGCATCATCAACATCACTATCTACTTCCTTTCTCAAGGAAGGGTTAGTCTCATCAAAAATAACATGCACTGTTTGTTCAATTAATAGACTATGCTTATTAAATACTCTATAACCTTTGGGTTTGGAGGCATACCCCATGAATATACCTTCATCAGACTTTGATTTCAGCTTACCAATATCCCTTTTTCCATTGTTGTGAATAAAGCACGAACATCCAAAGGTTCCGAAGTGATTGATCTTTGGCTTCTTCTGTTTGTAAAGCTCGTATGCAGTCTTCTTCAGGATTGGCCTGATCATCACTCTCTTGATTATATAGCATGCTGTGTTGATGGCTTCGGCCCAAATATACCTTGGTAAATTATATTCTGACAACATAGTCCTTGCCATATCTAATAAGGTTCTGTTCTTTCTCTCAGCAACTCCATTTTGTTGCGGTGTCCTTGGTGCTGAGAAATTATGTTCTATTCCTTGATCATCACAAAACTTTGCAAATATTTCATTCTGAAATTCTCCTCCATGATCTGATTGAATGCTCACAATGGTATACTTCTTATTTTTCTGAACCTTCTTACTGAAGCTAACAAAACTATCAAATGTGACATCCTTGCGCTCCAAGAAGGATACCCATGTGAATCTGGAGTAGTCATCGACTATAACAAATCCAAAGTTCTTTCCTCCAAGACTTGTGGTTCTCATTGGCCCAAATAGATCCATATGTAGGAGTTCTAAGGGTTTTGAGGATGTTACCACAGTCTTTGACTTGAAGGATGACTTGGTGTGCTTTCCTTTTGCACACGGCCCACAGACACCATCCATTCTTGTACTTACTTTGGGTAGGCCTTCCACCAAGTTTCTCTTGATTAATTTTCTCATGCCATCCAAGCTGCAGTGGCCCAATCTTCGATGCCAGTGATTGTGCCTTTTTCAGCTTCAAGATGGGAAAATAGCTTTCTGTTCCCTGACATGTGCCTTGAGCATCCGCTGTCCAACTACCATTTTGATGCTCTAAGGTTTACCTGCAATGAAAACACTAAGCTTTAGGTACCCAAGTTTTTTTGGGTCCTGATTGGTTAGTATCATCAATTTTCTTTTTAATTATCCATCTTTTATGTTTAGTTAGACATGTTATTTTAGTATGACCTAACTTGTTGCAGTGACTACAGCAAGATGTTATACTTACTTTTTCAGTTGGAATGTATTTAAAGCTTGACTTATATGCTGTGTCTTGCTCAGCTACAAACTTAGGTGTTGGATATATTTTAGGGTATACTACTGTTTCTTCATTATCGGGAGGAGTATAACCTAATCCATGCTTCTTTTTACCTGACCGTCTAGCACCTTTCAGTATTAACGTTGTTTTACCGTTTGTAAATTTTTCTAACGTGCTTGATAATTTTTCATTTTCTATTATTAATGTATTAACTTCTTGTTTTAATTTATTTACTGTTTCTTGGCTTTCCAAGCTCGCTAATTGTTCATTTTTATTTTTCAGGTCCTTACATAACAACTCATTTCTTCTTTTTAGTTCAGTAATTTGTTTTTCCCTTTGCTCATTTTCAACTTTTAAATCTGAATTAGTATTTTCTAAGCATGCAAGATTTTTCTTACTGACTTTTAATGATTTACATACTTTTTTATATTTACAGTACAACTCATTAAAAGCGTCTTCTAAATTATTAGAATCAGATTCGTTACATGAAGAGAATGATGAGTCAGATGTTACCTTTTCGTCGATGTTAGCCATGAAGGCCAGGTTGGCCTTTTCTTCTTCTTCTCCACTGGAACTCGACTCACTGTCTGAGTCGCTACTGTTGTCCCATGCTACTGCCATGGCTTTCTTCTTGTATCTTCTGAATTTCTTGGAACTATCCTTCTTTCTGACTTCAGTTTTCTTTAGCTTTGGACATTCTGCTCTGATATGTCCAGGCTTCTTGCATTCGTAACAGATGGGCTCAGCACTCTTTGATTCCTTTCCTTATGGATTTTTGTAATCTTTGTTTTTCTTGAATTATCTCCTTCTAGACTGGTACTTCTTTCTAGCTAATATCCTTTGTAGTCTTCTGGAGAGGAGAGCTTCCTCATCTTCACTGCTTCTTATGCTTTCGTTACCATCTGAAGATTCTTCTGATAAGTCTTCTTTTTCTGCCTTGAGAGCGTTGGAGTGCTTCTTTCTGCTTGATGATTCTCCCAACCTTTCCATGTTGATATCATGGGCCATTAGGGACCCTATGAGTTTTTCTAATGACATTCTCTTCAAGTCATTTGCTTCTTCAATTGCCGTTACTTTGGGAGTCCATGAAGCTGGTAAAGATCTTAGAATTTTCCTAACCATGTCACCCATTTCATAAGTCTTTCCTAGACCGGCTAATCCATTTGTGATGTCGGTGAACCTGCTGTACATCTGTGTGATAGTCTCTCCTGACTGCATCTGAAATCTTTCATATTGAGTCACCAAGATGTCTATTCTCGTTTCTTTTACTTTATCTGTGCCCTCATAGGTGATTCTCATTTTTTCCCACATCTCCATGGCGGATTTGTAGGCGGAGATCTTGTTGAACTCTTTCTTGCTAAAAGCACAACATAGAATGCTTTTTGCCTTGCAGTTGAGAGAGATTTCTTCTTGTCATCTTCCGTCCATTTGTCTTTTTCGTTCGTGGCTAGAAGATCTCCTTCTTCAACAATCGACCAGATCTGATAGTCGAGTCCTTGTAAGAAGAACTCCATTCATGTTTTCCAATAAGTAAAGTCTTCACCGTCGAACAAAGGTGGCCTGTTGACTGACTGACCTTCGAAGTGACCTTGGGCTGCCATTTGATCTTTTCTCTTCAGATCGTTGGATCTTCTTTTTCGAAGAGACTAGCTCTGATACCACTTGTTTCCCAGCTAGCAAGCCCAGAGGGGGGTGAATGGGATTCTTAAAACTTGATTACCTAAACCTGTCAACAAGAACATTTATACAAAATACTGCGTTTGGCTGTTAGTGTTAGTAGAGAAATAACAACAAACACACAGAGAACAAACACACTGCACAAGGATTTTTATCCTGGTTCGGATCTCCTCTTCACAGGAGTCCTACGTCCAGTCCCTGAGCAACAACTCAGGATTCCACTACCCAAGGGTACAGTCCCCCTTATGGACACTTACACACCCAGCCGCAGCTGGTCTTCTCTTCACAACCCAAAGAGGAAAAACACCACCCTGGAACACCCAGGTCTTCCTTCAACACGAAGGGAAAAACACCCTGCAACCCCCAGGTCTTCCTTCAACACAAAGGGAACAACACGAAGATGTGTTTGAAGGAAGACAAGCCCCTAGATCAAGCTAATAGAACAATGCTTGATCTGAAGCAAGGACTGAGAGGAAGAGATCTATAATAATGAATTCTCTCAGTACACAAATGCTCTCTCTAAGATCTACTCTAGACACAGAGAGCTAAGAGCAAAGCTAAAACAATGGAGTGAGGCTTGGCTCTTCTAGATGCTCGCAGATTGAGTCGAGTAAGCTTATCAAGGGGCTTCTTTTCTGGAGCCATCAGTCTTCAATATATAACTTCTTTTGAAAAATAGTCATTGAAGTATCCGTTGTCTCTATGTTCTGAGAACGTTAGACTGCATGGTTCTCCTTTGTAGTCAACGGTCCTTTATGTTCCATGCACGTAAGAAGAAAATCCTTCTTGATATCCTCCAGCTTCTACTTTATCCAACATTGTATAGAGTCAAGCTGTCAGAGACCTGCACACATTAAATGCTAAAACGTAGACAGCTAAGATGTCTCTTGTTGTTAGTTAATCATTAGAGTGAGGATACATTAAAATAGAAATCTCATTCTGTCTTTCCAAAAAGATATTACATGTAGAAGCATAAGAATAGAAGATATCTGAACATGCATCGTGTAGAGAAATGTACGGTTATATTTAATGCATGGATATAAGAGAAATACGCGGGATGACTTTGACTTGTCAAGATATTTGAATATCAAGTCGTTATATTTCATGAAATCATTGTGAGAATCACTTATGAAATCGTTGTATGAGTGAATCATTTGAGAACGAATCATTACAAGCAAATCGTTAGAACCAAATCGTTATAACTAAATCGTTATAAGCAAATCGTTATAACCAAATCGTTACAAGCAAATCGTTGTGAACGAATCATTACAAGCAAATCGTTATAATCAAATCGTTGTCTCACTTATCGAGTCGATGAGTGATCAAATCGTTGTTCTTCTTTATCGAATCGTTACACAGACCAAGTCGTTGTTGTGACTTATCGAATCATGACACCAAGCAAATCGTTGTGTAACTTATCGAGTCGTTATAATGACCGAGTCGTTGTTGTAACTTGTCGAATCGATATGAATACTAAATCGATGAGGAACTTATCGAATCGTTATGAAAGATAAATCATTGTGAGACCAAGTCGTTGTTCTCACTTACCAAATCAATGTGAAACTAAATCGTTGTGAGAGCAAATCGTTGTTCTCACTTATCAAATCGATGTGAAATCGAATCGTTGTGAGAGCAAAATTGTTGTTCTCACTTAAGAAATCGTTGTGAGAGCAAATCGTTGTTCTCACTTATCAAATCGATGTGAAACTGAATCGTTGTGAGAGCAAATCGTTGTTCTCACTTAAGAAATCATTATGAGAGCAAATCATTGTTCTCACTTGTCAAATCGATGTGAAACCGAATCGTCATGAGAGCAAATCGTTGTTCTCACTTAAGAAATCGTTGTGAGAGCAAATCGTTGTTCTCACTTATCAAATCGATGTGAAACTGAATCGTTATGAATCCGAAATTGATAAGGTACTTGTGAAATCGTTGTGTTATGCCATAACTTATGGAATCGTTATGTTATGCAATCATTGACACAACTTATGAAATCGTTATGAAATCAAAATTGGTATGATACTCATTAAATCCTTATGGAAATGAAATCGATATAAATGAGGAAATCGTTATGTGAGATCAAAATCGATGCAACACTTATGAAATCATTGTAACTTATGGAAAGTCGATATGTACTTGGATAAATTTCATGCTCTGAACTTGAAATGCTACAGTATAGTAAATACTTACATATTTCCTTGATTTCACCTGATTTGCTCCTATATCTTAGCTTCATAAAAACTTTGTTACATCAAACTTTATCTGAGTTTTGTTAATCACCAAAATAGATATGTAATTCATGAAATTATATGGAGATGACCTGATCATCAGCTGCTACTGGTGGTATGGCTGAAACTGCTAAGTCAGCTGGTACTGCTGGAATTGCTGAGGCTACTACTGGTACTGCCCCTACTGCTGCTGTCGGGGTGCCTACTGCTGTGGAGGGTACTAGTATTGTGGAAACTACTGAGTAAACTACAACTGCACAAGCTGTTGTGGCTGCTGGACTTGCCCCATAGGGCAATCCCTCCTATAGTGGCCTGGTAACCTGCAAGTGTAACAAATCACCTCCTACTTGCTTTGCTCGACTCCCTGCTGAACCGACTGCTCTGCAAACCTCGACTGGCGCTTCTGTTGCCGGCTCCGCCCACCACCACGAGTGGTCATCTGCCTGAACCTCAAGCGCATGCCGGAGCTACCCGAACCCGAAGAAGAGGAAGAAGTCATACTACCACAGCTACCAGTGGGATGCTGGTACAGGGTGGTCCTAAGGGAAGCTCCTCCCTATCGCTGCTGCTGGGGCTGCCAGGCCTCTCTCTCCAAGGCGGTGACCTTGGCCACTACCACTCCCAAAGTGGTGCACATGTGAGCGGTCATGCCCCACTGTAAATCTGGCCTCAGTCTTGCAATGAACCTCTCTGCACAAGCCTGCTCACTGCTGGCCACATAGGGAACATGCCTCAACAACCAGACAAACTTCTGATGATATTGCGCAACTGTCATGTCCCCCTGTGTCAGCTCATAAAACTGATCTCGCCTCTCACATCGAGCATAGTCGAGAAAGTACTCGCCGTAGAAGACCTCCAAGAACCACTGCCAAGAAACCTGATCCAAATGCTGCCCTGAGAAGTGTGTATGCCTGTGAACTCTCCACCACTCATGGGTCGGTCCCTTGAGCTGATACACTGCCAATCTCACCTGATCCTCCTCGACGCACTCCATGGTCTCAAACGTACACTCCAACTCATGAGTCCAACTCTCAGCTCGGTATGGGTCATAGTCGCTGAAGAATGTCGGTGGTCGGAGACACAAAAATGTCTCCAAGAGGGCAATCCTATCCTCAGTCACTGTTGTCCTCACTCTACTGACTCGGGTATCCCTAGTACCCGACTCCTGCTGCACAACTGGTTGTGCTACCAGTGGGTCTGCCTACTGCCCTGGCACCACTGGGGGAGGTACCAGTGGTTGTCCTCCTACTGCTGTCTACCGTGTCCCCTGAAGCATGGTCCTGAAAAACTGCTCTGCCATGGGGAACCAATTCCCGTACTGCTATGGTGGGTGCTGCTGCCACTGCTGTTGTTGCTCACCCTATGCCGCTGCTGCTGCCTTCTGAGGCTGTGCCAAAGACTCCTCCACTTACACATCCTCCTGAACCTAACCTGGTGCCGGCATATCTGACTTAGCATGCTGCTCCATCAGCTCTCTAGTTTGCCTACACCGACGTGGAGCCATATCCTGCACAGTACACAATCAACAAGGTTAATGACACTAACTCAGGAGGCTAGCAATGTACTTGTACTTTTGTTGGGACTTTCTGGTTGTAGTTTAAATCCACTACAAGTCCTGTTAGACTCCCGCTCTGATACTAACTGTAACGACCTCGAGAACCCAACCCTCGACCCAAGCCGAGGACCTGATTTTCGTGGCCACCGCCCACAGAATCCGGGGACCCGGAAGGGGTATAACACAAGTCTAACAGAATATGTAAAGGAAATAAACGTCAACTACTTAACTAGGAGCACACACGTGGAAGCAAATAAGGGAAGAGCGAGACCGCGACGTAACGCTCTAGGTGCAATCCCAACACACAACAAGTACAAGTAATTAAAAGGGAAGAACAAGGCCCTTAGGGGCATACCCCTAGGGTGAAGTACATCTGAAGAAAAGCGGGGTCCAGTGCTAGCTACGAGGGCGACAACAACTACCCTGTCTATTCTGCCCGACGCGCACCGTGCCGCTACTAGTAAGTTTCACCTACAAAAAGGAGGGATAAGCTTCACAAGAGAAGCTCAGTAGGGACTACCAATCTCCTACTGGCTGTAACAGGCATGAAAGAATATACATAATTAAAGTAAATGACAGTAGTTATATATTCTAACCTACACAGGAAAGTGCGGAAGCAAAACTACTAACTAACAACGGTACAGAAAGAACAACGCAGTCAGAAACACTATATGACCTGCACGTCATGACCACCACACAGATGGTAACACAAACAGAGGGAACCCTGCCTAGACAAGCGACACTAGTTACGGAAACTACTACCATTAGTCAACCAGTCAGGAGCGTCCACTGACGTCTTACGTTTGACCTAGGTCCAGACCTCCACGTCTCGTCAGAGTGGGGGGCAGGAACACAAAGTAACCACAACAATAACCATCGTAGTCTAGCCGAACTACGGTCCCACGCCTGGCCTTTTCAGGTGGTTCCGGGGCTACAAAGAGCGAGGCAGTGAAAAGAAGGTCTAACTGGCCTGTGCCGGGAAGAACTCTAAACGACCTCGGCGTCCCAGACTGTGACAGACCATGTCGTTCAAACCCGTTAACCTAATAACAAGTTTGATCCGACTCCGCCTCCTGTTAACAAGTCGAAGCCTCGTCAGGGATATCAACACACATGTCCATGGAAAATTAAAAGAACACACTGAATATATATAAGATTGAACATCTCACACATATTTACAGAAGGATTACATAGCCCAATTTCAACAAAAGTCAAACTCAAGTACATTAGCCTGGGGCATACCCTGATGGAGGCGTGGACTCAACACTGCTACGATGCGGCTCTAGATTAGAAGACGGGTGTGAAACCTCCTACTCTACCTCACCTGAAAGGAGTAAGGGGTGAGCCTCGCAAGTTACTGGCTCAATAGAAAAATTCCCTCAAAAGCTGATAAACACCAAACACATGAGAAGTAGGAGTAAAGCATTAATATAATCAACTAACAAGACTACCAGAGCATGGAACTATAACCGTAGTAACTAACCAAAAAATCATGCTATCAACATGAATTCAAATTTCATAAAGAAATGGCAAACCACACTCAGGAGTACGATCTAAAGAAGGGTAATGCCAAACAAAAGTCATGAAAACTGGTTCATGACACCAGCTACAGACCCGGACAAGCAACACAGGTCTACCTCTCAACCTCGCAGTCAAGGACGATAGGTTCAACTGCCACTCCACCTCAACAGAACCAAGAAACGGTGGAGACCACACAACACCACAACTACAATCTACACTACTGCAGCTCCATGTCAGGCACCTTTAAGGGCTCCGGCCCGAGCTCCCTAATGTGAGGCACTGGAAACAGGACTAGCTGGGGACCAGTACGTCTACCGGTGTCCGCCCTCCAACCAAGAGAGCACTACAAGCGACCAAGAAGCACAACACACAAGTCGTTGTCCCACTGTCGTCTTTCCCTCAGCTAGACGTACAACTCAAGCTAAGAAGTAAGGGTGTCCAAGAAGATGACACTGACCTCGAAAGTACACAAGTGCCGGGACAAAGCCCGAGCATAATGTGCCTGGCTCACAGAGAACCTGGGGTACCCGACTCAAGAGGTAACCACGGGTGGCGGCATATACCTGAATTGCCACATACACTTAAACCATGCAAACTCGGTGTTTCCATTTACCACGTGTGCCAATGCACCGCTTACTACCCTTTACACGCAAACCAACAGTCATATAGACCCATAACTAAAAGCAACTCATAGCACTATGCAGACATGCCAGGGTTCGGGTAGCTGCCTTCTAAATCACGACGGACACAGAGGTCGCTAATTAAAGACATAATCACGACGAGTGTAACTATCGCTTTACAGACTGAAACGCGACGTTTGGTTCCGTCGCCTTTCAGCTGAGAAACCCTACCCCAGAACCCTATTCTGGAAATTGCACAACCACCCTGCATAGCCATTCCACATGCAAACTTACATTTAAATAAAAGCCTACACATGCATACTACTACCCTTAACCCATTCCATGCATTAAACATCGTAAACATGCTCCGTTTAAATAAAAAAGTGAAGAACTCCCTTATCACATGAGGAACATAAAGAACGCAAAGAACGGCATTGCCCTGGCATTTCCCGCGCTCCGAACAACCTCCTCACACCAGTGACAAGCCAAACTGCACGCCAAAACCTCCGAATCGCCAAAAATCCCCACAACGATCCTTCCCCACGGCTGAGCAGTGTTTCCTGCACTGCTTGGCCTGGGGTCGGCCTCCCCAAACACACAGTCAAAATCGCGATGGGTCACGATGTCGCGTTTAAATCACGATGGGTATGTCCGTCGCAATTAAAAGACGACATCCCTACATGCGACATGCGGCACGCATGCAGACGTGCACCCTAGGAAGCGACTTCCAAAACGTGACGACCAAGGTGGTCGCATTTCCAAAAAGCGACGTTTTGGTCGCATTTCTGGAAGGCACTCCAGAGGTTGGTTTGGTCTGGATTCCAGGCCCCCAACCCCACACAACCTGTGTAAACCATCCTAAACACCAACACAAGGCTATACACTGGCCACTGCACTCACTAAACTACAATCCAAAAAGTCGCGACGTTACATTACTATCATCTAAAAAAAATTCGACCTCAAAATCCATGGAAACCTTTAACAGGAAACTTATAAATATTCATATAAGATACTATCATCTAAAAAGAATCAAGAGCTTGCTCAAACAAATAAAGATACGCTTTGTACATCTCCTCTGCCAACTCCCTTATATCTTCTCCTCCTTGCTTGTTCTCCCATCTGATCTTTACTAACTCTATTTCCTTATTTCTTAACTTTTGTGTTCTTTGGCCTGTAATCTGCACTGGGTATTCTAGCATTGACATGTCCGGTTTCAAATCATCTCGAGTATAGCTGACTATTTGTGTTGGATCCCAGATATATTTTATCGACATGGAGACATGGAAAACATCATGAGTATCTGTAAAGTCCGCTGAAAGATCTATTATGTATGTTGTTTCTCCAATTCTTTCTGAAATTTTAAAGGGACCCACATACCTCGAACGTAACTTACCTTTCTTACTGAATCTCATTACACCCTTGGTGGGAGAAACTCTCAGAAAAACATAGTCACCAACCTCAAATTGAAGTGGTCTGCATCTGGTATTTGCATAGCTCTTCTGGCGACTCTGGGATGTTTGTAATTTTTTCTTGATAAATCTAACCATTTATGCACATTGTTGAATCAATTCTAGACCCATTACCTATCTTTCTCCAACTTCATGCCAATTCAATGATGTTCTACATGGCCTGCCATATAAAGCCTCATATGGTGCCATCCTAATACTTGTATGATAACTGTTATTATGTGCAAACTCTACCATTCCTAGGTGGTGCTTCCAACTGCCTCCCCATACTAAACAACAAGCTCGCAGCATGTCTTCAATAGTCTGAATGGTCCTTTCCATCTTCCCATCTGTCTGGGGGTGATATGTCGAGCTGTATCTTAATTCAGTGCCAACTACCCTTTGTAGACTCCTCCATAAACCAGAGGTAAATCTTGGATCTCTATCTGAAACAATTGTTATTGGAATACCTGTAGACACTCCATTTTGGCAACATATCGAGCAAATTTCATGTTATACCGCAATGCCTCAAAGTGGCTCTCTTCAATTAACCTCTTGAGTGATTTTCCTATTTTTCTAGATTTTTTTAGGATTTTTCTAAGGGGTCTATAGGGGTCCGTTGAGCTCAAGTGATTCACGTCTAACACAGTGGACGCCTTTTAGGATGTTGGGTCCGCGGTGGGTAAAACCGACGCGTATCACACTTCCTTTTCTGGCACTTACTCTGTTTTGAATCGCGTCCACTAAAGCTGCCACGATTAAGAGTTTCCATTTTTGAATTATGGTAAATTCCAAAATTGTTTTTGGAAACATTTTGTTGCTAATTAGAACCGTGTCCACATTGTCCGATGCGTTTCATACCTTCCCTCCTATGAAGATCGATTTCCATCAGAGAACGATTCTGTTCAAATACGCGGCTTATGACGTCGTGATTCAATATTTCCATTTTTAATATTTGGAAAGAATTGTTTCAAATGGGAAGTGTTAGAAATGCGGCTGGTAATGTCGACGCGATTCTAAAAATGGCTATAATCGTTGTTTGGAAGGGCTTAATCGGATCAAGTCAATCTTAGTAATCGCGGTAGCTTAGTCGGACGCGATTCATGAGATAGGCGTCCACTGTGTCCAACTCGATTTATGAATTTTTCCCTTATAAATAGATCCCCGAGGCCACTGTTTTGAGCATCACCCACGCACTATGGCGAAGCCCTGCCAAATTGGAGACTCAACTTCCGAACCAAGGAGGAGCATCTCCCATTCCAAGCTACTCCACGCACTCATTCCTTGGGGTTCGGAGCCTCCGTCATCCTCACGTGCATTGGAGCGAGGCGGGAGGAGCGTTCTTCATCCATTTCGTCCATCTCCAAACAGCGACACACATCGCCACTTTCTCCTCTCTCTCCCTTCTTTCATTTATTTTTACTTTTAGTGCATTTCATCACACCATTTACACACACATACATGCATCATTTTCTCTATACCTACACATTTTTAGGGGTTTAACACCACTCCACGAGGTGTGTTAATGCCCATGTTATCACTTTTCATTTCATTTTATTTGATTTTGGTGCTAAATGCCCTAGCCTAATTTCTTTTCACTTGTTTGTTGTTTCTTCTTTTTGCAAGGTAACCCGTCGGAACTAAATCTTCATCGCCGGCTGGCCGATGGAAGGAGTAGAAGTCAACCCGCACCACTCTCCCACGATCTTGGGTGAAGGTAAATACCCTCTGCATCTTCCTCTTCTCCCATCTCCTTCGGTACCCTCGTGTACCTGGCGATCACACCTCCTTTCTTGTGCACACACGCACATTTTCTTTTCTTTCCCTTCGTACACCATCTTATTTTCATCTAAAAATATCTCTTTTTTTAATCATCTCTTTGTGGGAGGTGTTTTGAAAAAAAAACACATCTACAAATTGGCGATCATGGTCGGACTTCTTTCTTTTTAGCTCCGGTTACCTCTCCTTCGGCACCCACGTGTGCCCCTCCTTCGACACCCACGTGTGTCCCTCCTTCCGTACCCCACGCGGTACAATCCCCTCCTTTCATACCCCACGCGGTACTTTTGAGATTTCCCATCACCTTTACCAATTTGTGGTTGTGTTCTTTTTCTTTACATATTTCATAAAGTTTGATTAAAAAAATCATCATCTTGTTCCCCTCCCTGTCCACTTACCTTCACCTAAAGAAAGCATCTTGAGTTGGCTTATATTTCATTCTATTTGGTTGATCGAATTGCATGTTGATCTGATTTACTGCTTTAATTAAACTCTTGGGTGCTTTTGAATTCGCGACGTGTTCAGACGTCGCGGTTTGTGTTGTTGTGCGGCGGCTTACCCCGACGCGATTTGTGACAGACTCCGGAGGGAGTTGTCGTGGCTCTTACAGCTTTTGTGAGCTATTAGATCCGTGACTGACTGATCGGACGCGATTCGCTTTGAAGCACGACGACTGAACTTGACGCGATTCAGTCTGTCACAGAGAGTAGTGGTTTTCTGCCAATCTTGCATTTGTACATTGCTTACAGGGCATACTTCGGCCAGGGAACCTCCTTTGAAGGATCGAGGAAAAGGTGTGGATAAGATCTAGAAGGGGGGATGAATAGATCTATGCCACTCTATGCGGAAGCTTAAATAATTTAAAATTACTTTGAGAATCAGAGGCAAATTTAACAGTGAAAAAACACAGATCTGATGAGATGTTAAGTGAGTTGATAAAATAGATGTGAAACCAGTTGATTAATTGAATCTTAAACGATCCTATGCAAGCATCTAACGGATAATGGAATCAAACCACAAATAGACAAGTGCACAGAGATTTTTAGGTGGTTCGGAAATCACCCATGTGATTCCTACATCCACCCCTCACACCTAGTGAGGATTCACTAAACAACTTGGGTAACACACCCACTGGAGCCAGACAACTCCAACACCTAAGCTTACAACTCACACACCTCTAGAGTAAGACTACTCTAGATCCCTGAGCAAGACTGCTCAACAAACACTTGAGCTCGACGACTCAAACTGAGCACAGTGGCTCACAAACAACTATGCTAGACACCAACACAAGACATAGATCTTCTAGCAGCAGATCATGTCACACATGAGAACATTCATGAGAAATATGCAGAAGCACTTGCACAATCTCAAAATGTCTCAGAAGAACAAAAGTACAAAGAGGATTATATGAAAAGACTTTGTTCTTCAGTGTACTCCCTTGTAGAAGCTCAGATTGGGAAGAGGTTTGAATCCTTGATGTCCCAACCGATGCTCTACACAATTGAACTTGGGGATCTTCCTTGAAGTCTTCTCCAACAGATGCTTCTACTTGATCTGCTTCCTTGAGGCACTTCAGATGCTTCTTCAACAATCACACTCCAATTCTCACAATCGAATTGATGAGAATTGGTCTTCAGAAGACACCAGGAGAGCAGAGGAGGGAGATAAACTCTTCTCGCCGCCAAAGGGAACTTTTCTGGAGGCTTTAAGAATTCGTTGGGTCTCTTGATGTGATGGGTGGCCAATTGGGGGCCTTTTATACCCAAAAGATTCCAAAGATACCCTTTAGGTATAAGGGCACACGATCCTAGGTTTATACACCATCGCCCTAGGCTGACACGTGGCAATCATCCATCTTAAGTTGGAATATTTCCGTAGTGTGTCGACCTACCCTGGTGGTGGTGTCGACACACTGTCCCAAATCTGAGAACATGCTGTTCTGGGAACAAGGTCCAGTGTCGACCTGCTCCCATCTTGTGTCGACCTGCTGTCCCATTCTTCAAACAGGCTGTTCTGGGAGTTGATCCAGTGTCGACCTGCTCTGGTGGCAGTGTCGACCTGCTGTCCCAATCCTGCAAACAGGCTGTTCTGGGAACGAGGTCCAGTGTCGACCTGCCCTGATCCTGTGTCGACCTGGGTAGACTAATTCCTGGAATCTGCAACTCGTGTCGACCTGCTTTTTGACTTGTGTCGACACAGTCTCAGCATTTCTTCAGCTTTTTGCCTTGAGACTGAGGTGTTGTGTCGACACCATTGAAGGGTGTGTCGACACCATCATTGCAGAAGATATTTGTACCTGAAAATTAAACACATATATCATTAGTAAGATGTTTTATTATGAGTACAAATGATAAGTGTGTTTTGAAACATGCTTTTTGAATATGTAATTCAGGTGAAATGTGTTTATCATGTTTCAATTAATTTGCATTCAAATCACATTTGTCATCATCAAAATAGGAGGGGAAATGATATGAAATTACACTCAACCCAACAATCTCCCCCTTTTTGATGATGGCAACATTAAATCCATATGACAATGAGGCTTTGATGAGATGTGATTTTAAGCAATTTTGGTTATTCAAGTTCTTATTTTTCTTCTTGTGTTCATGCTTGTCAAAGACCTTTAAACAAAACTCAGTAACAATTGATGGTTGCACTTCACAAGTACAAGGTTACTTGAAGTAAGTTAGTTGCATAAAGAAGGTCAAGCAACTTGACAAGCATTCATACATTCACATTCACATAACAATTTTTCAATCACATTGAAGACACAAATGAGAAATTCATTCAAGCTAAGCAAAAAGCATTTCATTTCATTCAAGAGAAACATTACAATCTTTCCAAAAAGATTACAATCATTTCTTTCTCTTTCTTTCTTCTCCCCCTTTGACATCATCAAAAAAATAAGTAAATTATGAAGAAGGTGGAGGAGGAGGAGGAACTAAGATTGTCTCAATGTCTGACAATCTTTTCTCCATGAAAGTCAAGCTGGACTTGATTTGATCTTGAATGGTTGTGAGTTTTGTGTGCAAGTAATGTTCCATTCTGTCTGAATTCTCTATCAAGGTAGCTTGAATTCTTGCTAGATCAGCTGCAATGGGTTGTGAAGAGGAAGATGATCCAGCTGACCAACCAAGCCTTTGCATGATTTTGAATTCCTTTATCAAATCAGAGATCTGGTTGTCAATGTGTGCATTGAAGTTCCTCATGCTCTCCAAATCATCCACAAAATGAGCAAAAGACAGTCTAGTGCTTGTGATCTCATGTAATGTCTGCTTGGTGTTGAAAACATCAGCTTGGGAATTTGCCAAAATTCTCTGAAGAACTGCCTCCAACTTTTGTTGGTGCTCCTTCAGCTGTAATGAGGCATCTGCCAATGTACCAATTAATCTGTTGAATCTTTAAGCTGCATAGTCTGAGGCAGCTTTTTGCTCTATGAACTTGGCAGACACAGTGTTCTCCAATCTCTGAATCCTCAACTCAAAGGTTTCTGACATGGTTTGAATGGAGGAGTTCAAGGTGTCAAATTTGTCATTTAAAAAGGAGAACAACTCTGGTGGAACAGAAGGTCCACCAGAGGATGTGGATGTTTGAAAAGTGGGTTGTGGAGAGAAATGTTGAAACTGAGGTGAGAGTGGGGCATGAAATGGAATGTCACCTTCAGTTGAAACTTGAGGCTGTTCCTCATTCAAAGGAGGCTGATCCTCTTGACCTTGGGGCTGGTCCCCTTCAGCTGGAGGCTGTTCCTCTTGACCTTGGGGTTGGTCCCCTTGACCTTGAGGCTGGACCTCTTGAGCTTGGGGCTGGTCCCCTTGATCTTGAGGCTGTTCCTCTTGAGCTTGAGGGGCCTCAACCACAACTGGCCCTCTCCTAACTTGATTGACCTCCAGTCCAAATCCCATGAATTTCTGAATATTCTTAAGGCTGTAGATGTTGGATTTAGGGATTGACTGGAATATCTCATTATCTAAAGGCACACCAAAGTGCTGGAACACTGAGGTCAGATGTGCAGCATATGGAAGAGATCTCTTGAGGTCTTTCCTGGTTGTTTCAGATATGATTTGATACATTATTACATGGAGGTTGATTTTGATGTCTTTTACCATGCAATAAAGAATGAACCTCTGTATATCTGTTAGCCTGTCCCTTCCACCACCTTGAGGGGTAATGATTGTGGTCAACATGTGGTGGATAATCCTCAACACAGGGGGAAAGGAATTTGTGTTGAATCTGGTAACATGGGTTTGTTCGGGATCAGATACATCAGCAGGTAAGCCTGTCATGATGGTATAGGCTTCATGAAGATCAAATTCGAAGTTATGATAATCTGCCCCTTCATCTGGCACTTTGAAAGGCAGCTTTTTCTATTGGCATGTCAATAACTATTCCCTTAACCTTTGATTGATACCCTTCATCTGTGCATTTCAAGTTCTTGTAGAATTCCCTAACAAGTCTTGGATAGATGGTTTGAAATTCAGAAATGAATAGCAACCAAGACTGAAAAGAGAAGTAGGTCTGAATTTCTGGAAATGTGTTTGCTAGTTGAATATCTGATAAATCCACTATCCTGGGCTTTAGAATGAGCTTGGCTTCACTAGTGGTGTCTTGAGACTTGGAAGACTCAGACGAAGATGACTCTGTAGAATCTCTAGAAGAGGAGCCCGGATTCTAAGGACTAGAAACCCTACCTCTGCCCGAAGAGGGTCTACCTCTCTTGGCAGTTGGCTGAGGTGTAGAGGAGGACCCTGGTTGCTCTGCAGGGTCATTGCGCCTTTTGGATCTCCTTTCAAATTGGGGAACATCATCCTCTGCGGGAACTGGCCTAGATGAGGCCTAAGATCTTGCTCCACGGCGAGGACCCATTTTTCTCACCATGATTGCAAGGATGGAGTGGAATCGAGAGTTGATGAAGGAGAAGAGAGATGATTGAGAAAGGGATGTGATTGAGAGAGAATTTTGTGGAATTTCTTGCCGGAAATGAGAGGAAAGCGACCGTCGGGTCGACCTGATGCCTAAAAAGGGTTTGCAGTGGTGCAATACCCCGCAGGAACAATAAGGGCTTATCCGGAACCCACGATTTAAAAAGGTCTGGCAAGGGGGCAGTGTTGACACTGGAAGACTGTAGTGTCGACCTGACCTAGGGTGTGTGTCGACACGAGATAGGATGGTGTCGACACGGCCTTAGAAGAAAAGTTGAATTCTTTTGAGAGAATTTTTTGAGAATCTTTGGACTTCTTTAGAATGATAATCAATGAGAGAAATAGTCATTTCAAGGATTTTTAAGAGACTTAAAAATTCATTTGCTATATTTTGCAAGAAATTCATCACAATTCAAGTTTTAAACAATTTCCAATAGGATATGATCATTCAAAGATTTGAGTCACTGAAATGATGATTTGAGGGATATAATATATCTAACAATCAACTATAAGCTACCATATTTCTCAATGTTAAAGAAATAAAGATATCCTCTAGATTGAATGCACTTGTTCTGAAAATAAAACATAATCTTAAGGAACAACTTGATGATAAATGAAAATGATTCTTTCTAAACAAAACTCCATTAACACACATATTTTGTTTTTGTAATAGACTATCAAATGATATAAATCTTTTTCACTCAAGTACTAGTGCTTTTTACACACCATAGTCCTGGATACTTAGGATTTATGCATTGTCTAGTCTCAAAGGGTAAATAATGACCTTTTGACATGAAAATATACGTTTTGTAGACGCCAATATTTCCAGTTACTCAGCCATTATCAAAAAGTATAGCACATTTTTCTATATTTTGAATTTTTTTTTGAATTTTTTTTATCCCCTTTGAACAGAGATAACATTAGTGCCTCATGACATGCATGGCACTTCATTCATTGTGAAGGTGTGCAGTTTCTCAGCACAAATGTCATTGCTCTGTGGAATTTTCAAATTTTTTAGAGTTTTGTAAGATAGAAATCAATTTTATCCAACATCAGTTGCAAACAAAGAGTTGTTTTAATTTCAAGACACAAGTTGTTTTCAATCTTGGAAGAGTTCTGAATTTCTGTGGGTTGAAAAATATAGTTGACAGTTGATTAGTAAAAAATATGATAGATCACTCAAAGGATCATTTGGAGACTGTAGATATCTGACTGATGACATCATGCAGGAAATTGATGAAATGCAAGAAAAGTTATGAATTTTGCAAAAGTCAAGATTTGTGAATTTTCTAGCTCCCCCTGAGATGATGATTTCAATCATTTTCTATCAAAATAAAGATATGCAAGTTTTTGAAATCAAGAGAGATTCTCTTTAAACAATAAAAGCTCCCCCTCAATAATTGCATTTTCATTTCTTGGTACTTGGCGGAGACATATACTCTCGCATAGTGAAAGTGTCCAGACAAGCATAACTTGTCCTTCTTCAAATCACCATTTGATATACCAAGAAGTTCAACACAATGAGAGTTGAAGACTTTATTGTCCAAAGGAAAAGGAAGTGGAATTGAGATAGATATGGACAGTGTGACTGAAGGAAGCAAAGGGTTATGATATGAAAAGAACTCCCCCTTAGACAGTGCATAACACTCAACCCAAACCTAAAGAGAGATCATGTATGTGGATATTTACAAAGACCAAGTTCTCTCCTCAAAGATGAAAATCTGTTTTCAGGAAGGGGTTTGGTGAAGATGTCAACAACTTGTTTTTCAGTTTCAATGAAATGGAGTTCAAAGGACTTCTTTGCAACCTCATCTCTCAAGAAGTGATGCCTAATCTCAATATGCTTGGTTCTAGAATGTTGAATGGGGTTTTAAGACAGATTTATTGCACTTGTATTATCACATAGGATGGGTACACAACCTAAATTTTGGTTGTAATCGACAAGTTGATGCTTCACCCAGAGAATCTGAGTTCCACATCTACCTGCTGCAACATATTCAGCCTCTGCAGTTGACAGTGCAACTGAATGTTGCTTCTTGGAAGCCCAAGAAATAAGTCACCCACCCAAGAATAAACACAAGCCACTTGTACTTTTTCCATCTAATTTACACCCAGCATAGTCAGCATCACAATAGGCAATCAAATCTAGCTTGCAATTAACAGGATACCAAATTCCTAGATCACATGTTCCAACAAGATATTTGAAAATTCTTTTAACAGCTAACATGTGACTTTCCTTAGGATTAGACTGAAATCTAGCACACAAACACACACTAAACTGAATATCTGGTCTAGAAGTTGTAAGATAGAGTAGAGAGCCAATCATACCTCTGTAGGTCTTTGGGTCTACTGACTTACCATTTGAGTCTTCTTCTAGCTTAGCATTTATAGCAATAGGTGTGCTTGAATGCTTGAGGTTCTGAAAGTCAAACCTTTTGAGTAGTTCCTTGACATACTTGGCTTGACTGATGAAGATCCCTTCAGATGTTTGGTTAACCTGCAATCCCAAGAAAAATGTTAAATCTCCCATTAAACTCATTTCAAATTCATTCTTCATTTGAGTTGAAAATTCAGTGCATAGGCCTTTATTGGTTGAGCCAAATATTATGTCATCAACATAAATTTGGACTACAATTATTTGATTTTTGACTGTTTTGTGAACAAAGTCTTATCAACATTTCCTCTAGAATATCCTTTTTCAAGTAAAAAGGTACTCAAACGGTCATACCAAGCTCTTGGAGCTTGCTTAAGACCATAGAGAGCCTTATTAAGCTTGAAAACATGGTTAGGATGTTTTTCATTTTCAAAACCAGGAGGTTGTTCAACAAAAACATTTTCCTTAATTAATCCATTTAAAAAGCACTTTTGACATCCATTTGATAAACTTTGAAATTCATGGAGGATGCAAAAGCAAGGAAAATTCTAATTGCTTCTAGTCTAGCTACAGGGGCATATGATTCTTCAAAATCAATTCAAATTCTTGATTGTATCCCCTTTGCAACTAGCCTAGCTTTATTTCTAATGACTTGACCATTTTCATTCAACTTATTTCTGAAAACCCATCTAGTGTCAATGACTGTTTGGTCACTAGGTCTAGGTACTAATTCTCATACTTGATTTCTTTCAAATTGATGAAGTTCATCATGCATGGCATTAATCCAATCTGAACTTGACAAGGCTTCATCAATTGACTTTGGTTCAATTTGGGAAATTAGAGCTAGTGGGTCTTCTTCAATATCATGCAGGAATGAAGATCTAGTCCTAACTCTATCATTTACATTGCCAACCACATTGTCTAATGGGTGATCTTTCAGAAATCTATGTTCAGAAATTACCTGTTGAGAAGTACCCACTTCTGGGACAATATTACCTGAACCACTTGAAGATGGGGTGTTCAGGTTCTCTTCAATGTTTTCAAACTCCTCAACGGTTGGTGAAGAGTCCACAACAAATTCATCCTCTTCAGTGTCTTGTCTTTCCCTGCAAGATTTAGAATTATCAGTTGAAAAGGAATTTTCATCAAAGATAACATGTGGAGATTCTTCAACAGTTTTAGATTTAAGAATGTACACTTTGAAAGCCCTTGACACCTCAGAATAGCCAAGGAAGATAGCTTACTAGCTTTTAGCATCAAATTTGTCAAGGTTTTCTTTGTTATTGTTGTGTACAAAGCATTTGCACCCAAAAGTTTTAAAATAGGATACAGTTGGCTTTTTGTTTTTCAATAATTCATAGGGGGTTTTGCTGATTTTTGGTCTGATCAATGCTCTATTTAGAATGTGATTGGCTGTGTTTACAGCTTCAGCTCAAAAGGATTTGGGCAAATTACTTCCTAAGAGCATGGATCTAGCCATTTCCACAAGAGTTCTATTCTTTCTTTCCACAACTCCATTTTGTTCTGGAGTTCTTGGTGAAGAAAACTTGTGGAATATTTGAAATTCAGCACATAAATCAGAAAAGGATGTGTTCTCAAATTCACTACCATGATCTGTCAAAATATTTTTGATTTTATATGGATAAGTTGTTAAGACAGTGGTACAGAAGTTCCTGAATTCAAGACAAGTATCACTTTTGTGGGACAGAAAAATAACCCAAGTAAATCTAGTAAAATCATCAATGATTACAAACCCATATCTTTTGCCACTTAGACTTAGAATTCTTGTAGGGCCAAAAAGGTCCATGTGAAGTAATTCTAGTGGCTTAGATGTGAGTACCTCATTGAAGTTTTTAAAAGATTTTCTTGTTTGTTTTCCTTTAGCACAGATCCCACAAACTTGATTTTCAACATTAGAGAAAGATTCAGGAAGACCCTTAACTAAATTCAATCTTAACTTATTCATTGTTCTGAAACTTGCATGGCCAAGTCTTTTGTGCCAAGTCCATGCAATTTCATCTTTATTTGCAACAAAGCAAAGATTTTCAGAAAAGTTTTTATTTAGGTTGATCATGTAGACATTGTTTTCTCTTTTTCCAAAAAATTTGATTTTATCATTGATGAGTCAATTATCTTACAGAAATCAGATTCAAACACAACTTTGTGACCTTTGTCACATAGTTGGCTGATACTGAGCAAATTATAATCAAGACCATCAACTAGTAAAACATTATCTACAGAGTTTGAGGAGGTTTGACCAACCTTACCAGATCCTATGATCTTTCCTTTATTTTTACCTCCAAAAGTTACTGACCCTCCCTCCTTTTCAACCAGGAATGAGAATTTGGCTCTGTCTCCTGTCATGTGTCGTGAACACTCACTGTCAAGAAACCACACATTGGTGTTGGGTGCACGACCTTCCTGCAAAATAGATCAGTGGAGAGAAGATTTTGGTACCCAAACAGAGTTGGGACCATCAGAATGTTTGAACATTGTTAGTAAATCTTTTCTCACCCAAATTTGACTTGTTTTTTATTTTGTTTTGTTTCATTGGTGTTTTCAGTCTTTTTCTGTTTGTTCTTTTCCTTAGGAATGAAAGCACCAATATTTTTGTTTTTAGTGGGAGGGGAGTTTTTCATTTGAGCATAGGAATTCAGATGAGGAGGTGGAATCCATGGATTTTGTTGGTACATCCAAAGGTTTGGATTAAAGAATTGAGGATGATACCAACAGGGGTTGTCATACCATTGGCTCCAAGGATTGATCCAATCATCTTGAAATGCTGTCTTGGAGGTCCAAGGTTCTTTATAACTATTTCCTTTGACTTTTTCTTGTTTTTCAAATTTTTATTTGAATTTTTGATTGAGTTGTTTGTAGCTTTTGATGTTGAGCAGGTCGGCCTCTCCATGACTGGTATCGATCTGTCAGGAGACTGTGTCGACCTGGTTGTCTTCTTTTGTTTTTGAGTTTTTGATTTGTTTTGTGTTTTGTTTGATGTTTTGTCTGATGTTTGCTTGATTTCTGTGTTCTCAAGATTAGAACCTTTGACAAATTTAATTAATGGTGCTTTTCCCTTTTTCTCACCGGATTTGTCTTTCTTTGGTTTTTGTTTGTTGAATCCTAATCCATGAGAGGTTGTTGTCATATTTGTTCCTAGCAATGCCTCCAAGTTATCTTTACCTTTTGTGAAGGTTTGGATAACTTCATCCCTTTCTTTTAGCTGGTTTTGAAGAGTTTTAATTTCTTCAATCTTTTGTTGTTTTTTCCATTTCCAGCTTTTCAGATAAGTCTTTGAATTCTTGGGTGGCCTTTTGAGAGGCAAGCTTCAGATCATCAATTAGATTCATGAGATTTTCTTTTTCTTCATTTAATTCTGTTATCTCATTTTCTAGCTCACAAATTCTGTTGTTTGAAGATTGGTTATGATAAAGGTTTTCAATTTTCTTTTTGAGATATTTATTTTCTTTTCTCATTTCAGAATATTTTTCAACTAATTCAGAATAAACATCCTGCCAATCTTCAACAGTGAAATCTTCAAAAGAGGTGTTTACCTTTTCTCCAGAATTGTTGGCCATAAGCAGATTTCCTCACTCTCAGAGCTTGAGGATTTTTTGTCTTCTTCTTCTTCACTTGAATCTTCATCAGACCAAGTGGCTACCATGGCCTTTGGCTTCTTGAACTTCTGGAACTTCTTGTGCTTTTCTTTCTTGTTCTCAGACACTCTCCCTTCATGTGTCCTGGCTTATTACACCTGTAACAAATGACAGTTTCGTCAGATTTTTTATTCTTGTTGAAATTAGAAGAGGAAGTGTTTCTTTTACCTGAGGAAAACTTCTTTTTCCCAGACATTTTTCCTTTTCTATATTTCAAGAATTTTTTGAATTGCCTGGTCATGAGGGTAATTTCATCCTCATTTGACTCAGACTCCTCAGAACTTGTCTTTTCTTGACTTTTGTCTTTGTTACTTGAAGAGGCCTTAAGTGCCATGGCTTGGTCTTAATTATGTGTTCTTCATTTCTTTTCAAATTGATTTCATATGTCATTAAGGATCCTATCAATTCATCCAAAGAAATTTTGGACAAATCTTTAGAATCTTCAATGACAGTGGCCTTTGTGTGCCAAATAGAAGAGAGTGAACGTAAGATTTTCCTTACCAAGTCTGCATCTGTGTAGTCCTTACCTAAGGCCTTGAGTCCATTGACAATAAGCATGAACCTGGCAAACATTTCAGAAATTATTTCATTAGACTTCATCATAAACAATTCATATTCTGAAACAATAATATTTGCCTTAGTTTCCTTCACTTGTGATGTTCCCTCATAAAGTAATTCGAGCTTATCCCACATCTCTTTGGCAGATTTGCACATTGAGATTCTCGAATACTCTTTGGGATGAACAGCACATTGAATCATGTTCATGGCACTATAATTCAATGTGTCTTTTCTTATTTGTTCCCTAGTCCAGGTTTCTTCCTCTCCCTGGTTTTCATAGGGACCAACCTCAACCACTTTCCAAATTTCATAGTTCTGGGCTCTTAGAAAGACTTGCATTCTATTTTTCCAGTATGAATAGTCCGTTCCATTAAAGAATGGTGGCCTACTTATGGAATGCCCCTCAGCTATGAAACCTTTGGAATCCATTGACTTAAAAGGAAAGCACAGAAAGAATACTTAGCAAACAAGCAAACAATCAAGCAATCAGACACACAATACTCAAAAACTGCTCAAATCAAATCAGATCAAGTATAAACCTGCTCTGATACCAATTGAAGGATCGAGGAAAAGGTGTGGATAAGATCTAGAAGGGGGGGATGAATAGATCTATGCCACTCTATGCGGAAACTTAAACAATTTAAAATTACTTTGAGAATCAGAGGCAATTTTAACAGTGAAAAAACACAGATCTGATGAGATGTTAAGTGAGTTGATAAAATAGATGTGAAACCAGTTGATTAATTGAATCTTAAACGATCCTATGCAAGCATCTAATGGATAATGGAATCAAACCACAAGTAGACAAGTGCACAGAGGTTTTTAGGTGGTTCGGCAATCACCCATGTGATTCCTACATCCACCCCTCACACCCAGTGAGGATTCACTTGTCACGTCCCGAGAATTACGCAGCGGATATTAATTCGAAGAATTCGAGTCGATATTCCGAGACGTGGACAGTCGGCAAATAAGCCTCTAGCTAGCGCACACTAAATGTATATCAACACAACATCACAATAGGGCCCATATGTTGAACTCAATATAAATTGTAATCAAATCTCAGCTCATTGTATTTCAAATAGAAACTATTACAGGACTAAGACTCAATGAAAGGAAACTACATAATACTTCTCACTTCCTGCTACATGTTCTAACTCTCAAAGCAAATTACTATAACTAGACTCATAGTTGGAATGCTCATCACTCGAACGCATTCCCATCCTCGACTTGCTCTTCCTCTTGAACTTCATAGTCACCTAGATGGGGTAAAAGTAGGGAATGAGCAAACTAGCCAAGTAGGATTTATATCTCAATGTGCGGGCAATGATATAAGTGATTAACATTTTAGAACTAGGCAAGTACGATGAATGATATGCAAGTAAGAATAAAACTCGTTAAGACATGATATATATAAAACAAGCTAGAGAGAGTGATTACGATAGAACAAGATTGGTGAACGAGATAGAACTAGCAATAGATCACTTTGTGTGCGGGCAATGATATAAGTGATTAACATTTTAGAACTAGGCAAGTACGATGAATGATATGCAAGTACGAATAAAACTCGTTAAGACATGATATATATAAAACAAGCTAGAGAGAGTGATTACGATAGAACAAGATTGGTGAACGAGATAGAACTAGCAATAGATCACTTTGCACAAGCACGCAAGATTTCAATTGATGTCAAAAAACGCAAGATATCATTAATTGCATTAAATGCAGGATGGCCATATCACGCAAGCAAGCAAGCAAGATTTCACAAGCACGATTAAGTAACACTAATCAGGCACGTAGACACCAATGTACACCAAGAAAAGATCCATCAAGAATGTACACCAGGACACGTGTATGTGGTTATGTATCTAACATTCAACAAGCAAGAAAGTACTCCCAGCGCAGATGCAACGCCAGTAATCATTATACCCCATGGTTAACAGTATATTTATGACTCCCCGTCATTGGGGCTAGACTGGAGCCCTTGGACACACGCCGTGCCCTGTCAGCCATCTCATGAAAATTTTAAATGTAGATACCCACAGTCATTAATAATGGCCAATGCGAGTTTCAATAAGTAAGCAGGTGTAATGTCATGTTCATGATGATGATGGGAAGAAGTAATAATTAAATTGAACATGATTTCATGAGAACAATGGTCAAGAGATAAATTTAGCAGCCTAACGGTACAATTTATACTTTTGTTCAATCTTTACATTAATGGTTTTAGTCTAGTTTGTAAGTCACACTCACGAGATCAAGAAGAGAAAGGAAGTGCACGCTATCTCCAGGGAACTTCAATGGTACAACCAACTCGTCGGCCATGTGGGAATCCATGGTCAGAGGAGATTTACGGAGGCCTTGGTGAAAAGGTCGCTAGTCTACCGATTCGGAATAACCGGTAGAGAGTTTCCAATTTCCCAAGAAGGGCTACCTAATAGTGCTAGTGTGTAGTGCGGTACGCGTGTCACAATTCTCAAACCATCGGTCTCAAACTCGCAGGAAGCACTTGACAATATAACATGGAATAAAACTATGCACTTTAACTCATCATGGTTTGCACGATTTTATGATAACTCTTATCATTTAAACATGGTAGAATAGTAGGAAGATTAAATCACAAGAAACATGAATGGATCATAACATTTAAGGAGCACTTAGAATAGCATTCATGTAATTAAAGCTTTTAAATGGGTTTAACACTTTTTAAGTCATTAAATAACAATCATGTAATGATCAGACCCAAGACAGGCAACTTACACAGTAAATATCATATTTAAACAGATCTTGGGTATATGCGGAAAACTTGTAAGAAAACACGTGGTTTCCGGTAAAAATCCTGAGATCGCGACATAGCCATATAAGGAAGGCGACGGGGTCGTCAGATCAGGCAGGAAGAAGGCGACATGGGTACTGTCGCAACCAGAACGTGACAGAGGTACTGTCGCGACCCGACCTCAGAATGCGACATATCGGGCCGTCGCGTTCACAGGGTCTGCGCCTGAGTCCGACAGGGATCTGACATGCTCTTGGTTCAGACTACCATGATTTGACACAGGGTGATATTCATGAAACGCCTATATCTCTCTATATGCTGACCTTTAGACAAAACTTACAACATAGAAAATGTCGAGGACATCTATTGGAAGAACTTTTGTGTTGTGGGCTGGGTCTGAATCGGTCTCTAATTGCATGAAATACAGGAAGAAAGTGGGAAAGCCCTAAACATGCATGACTTCATGGCGACTTACATGTTAGACTTGTAACATGAGATCTACTGACATTTGGAAAAACGTCTAACATAAAAGATGACAAGGACAACTAGTATAAGAACTTTGTTGTTGGGGTTTTAACCTAATTCGGTCTTGAACCTTGTGAAAAACATGAATAAGTGAAAGTTAAATGCAACCAGAAAACGCAGTATCATGCATGGATCTATTACGAAGTTTATAACTCTCTAAATAATGATATTTAAGCAAAATTTTAACATGAAAGATGACCATATCGACTAATACAAGAACTTTCATGTTGGAGGCTTGACCTACTTCGGTCTTAAATCTCGAGAAAAACAGGAAGAACCTAAGGCTAACTGCAAACCCGAAAACACAGTATTACACATGACTCTCTTACGGGGTTCATAACTCTCTAACTAAAGAGTTTTAGACAAAACGTTGAACATGAAAGATGATAGTGACTACAAGTAGAAGAACTTTGATGTTTATGTTTCAGTCTAATTCGGTCTCAAATCATGTGAATAATAAGAAGAACGGGAAAAGCTCTAACAGTGCGCGACTTTGGCAAAACGCTTATAATTCAAAATCTACTAAATGAAATTCGATGAAACCAGTGGGAAATGAAAGTTAACTTGATGCTCTACACATTGGTATAGGATATGTTAAGATTTGGCCCGAGAAAACCTACCTTTGGTCGACTTCAAGAGAGTGGTTTGTGCAGGTCGCAGCAGATGAGAAGGGGAAGAAGAACGGCTTCTTGTGGTCGTTCCACAGCTCCTCAGCCACCAAGAGCTCCTCCACACGACCCTAGCAAGTTCTAAATTCGTTCCTAGGGTTTGGGTGAAGAGTATTTAAGTAACCATGGTGTTTAGGAGTCCTATTATAACTAGGAAAAGAGGATTTCGGGATTGGCCTGTTTGGTTTCCTATTTTTGATGATTTCCTCCTCCCTTTGAGTGTGTGAGGCATTAGGAAACCTCCCCTCATAGTTAGGCACGAATTTGGGTTGCCATGAATGCATGATTGCATCCCAATTCAACTCTAATTGCCTCTTTTTAATTTCAGCTTATTTATGGTTACGAATTTCTATGTATTTTCTAGCTTTATTTGATTTTTGGGCCAAATGTTGCCCATTGGCCCAATTATGATAATGGGTCATCAATATATAATGTTGGAAGTCTCCCCAACACTTTTATTTAATTTTTGATTGCGTCGTATTTCCGTGTTAACGGTTTTCCGACTTGTTTCCTTATTTAGATAATCAGTCGCAATAACTCTTAAACCTAGCCCAAATGATTTTTATTGAACCAAATTTCTTGATGGGTCATTAGAGGATATTATTTGAAGTCCATATATGATTTTTATTTAATTTTTGACTCATCCACGTACGTGTGATAATGATGTTACGACTTATTCATGAATTACGATAATAAGTCGCGAAACACTTTAAACTTGGATGATCTGATTTTTCTTGGCACAAATTTCTTTGTGAAACATTTAGTAATAATATTTAGGGTTGATTTATAATTTTTATGAAATTTTCCGATGTGTTTTAGCACATACGATAATGGTACGTATGTTTTAAATACTCCGATATTATGGAAATTATTTATTTCCATTTATTTGAATTTTTATGTAATTAAAATTTTCGGGGTGCTACACCCTCCCCCACTTAAGAGAATTTGGTCCCCAAATTCATTGATCATTAATTGGATTTTGAAAGTTATGATCCTTGAGGTCGTTTCGGATTTAATTCTTCTAACTGGTTTCAACATCGTGGAGGTTAGTCCAACATCTACACCTATGGCCACCCGTACTATTCATTTGGTTCCTTCCACTCCTGTTTTCCTTCCACGGTTGTTATAACTCCATCTTACTCCACCAAAGGAACTATGGTATAATTACTAGATTATCCCTTTCCAATTTCTCCTTAATGATCTCCCCCACTTAGAAATGTACCAATAAGAAAACATCATAAGATCAGTCTAGGCATTTAACAATCATACCTCCTTCCGGGAGCTCCGCTTGCGTTATTGCATTCACGCGTCCCTGACGCTTTACCACTTCTTGGTTCCTTCCAACTTGGTCTTTTAACATAGGACAGTTGGGAAGGCGGTGGTCACGACTCCCGCATCGCAGGCAAGCTCCTGCCTTCTTCCAGCACTCTTCCGCTCTGTGTCCAGGCTTGTTGCAAAAGTTACAATATTCAAAAATCGTTGTTTCTTCTACTTTGATCTTTTTCTCCATGCTATAGTCCTTCCCAGTGGTTGGCCTTTTGTTGTTGTTATTATTGTTATTGGGGAAAGTTCCAGTTGTATCGACTGCTCCCCTTTTTGTAAAGGTCGGCTTTGAGATGTCCTTTCCCCTCATGCCTTCCACCTTAGCCATAGTATCTTCTACCAGTTGAGCTCTTTGGACCATCTCAGTGTAGGTTTGAATGTTGTGTGGTCCGAGCCTTTCAATGAACATAGGCCTGAGCCCGTCCATGAAACGGTTAGCCTTTAATCTTTCTGTTCCCACCAAATGTGGGGCATACACAGCAAGTCGTGCGAACTGAGCCTCATACTCAGCCACGGACATCCCTTTCTGTTTTAGTGTGGCAAACTCTGCTGCCTTCTTCTCCTTGACTCTCTCAGAGAAATACTTTCCTCGGAATATCTCCAGGAATCCGGCCCACTCCAGTTCAGCTACGTTTGGCAGGTGGGCCGAGGTGGCCTTCCACCATGCTCGAGCATCTTTAGTAAATTGGAAAGTGGCCAGTGCCACTTTCTCTCTGTTGGTGCATTGCATTACTTGGAAAATCCTTTCTATCTCCTCTTGCCAATTTTCTGCCTCATCTGGGTCAGGGGATCCAGAGAAACGAGGAGGGTTCAAACTCCAAAAATTCCGGTGCATATCACCGGCTCCGTTCCTTGCAGCTGCAGCCTGATTTCCAGCCTGAACTACATTTTGCAGGGCCTGCGTAAGTCCAGCCACAGTGTCTTGCATAGCTTGCCACTGGTTGCGAGCCATTGCAGTTGTGTGAGAGTGTTATGAGGATTCTTGAGAAAAAGGATGGAAACCAATTAATGTCTCCAGATACATTATAAGAGTTAATGGGTAGGAGTGTTTAATTCTTTCTAACATATTCCCAGTCTCTACCCATTCTCACCAGGAACTGTATTTAATTTCTCATGACCTAGGTTCCATAGGTATCTCCTATTCCTGAGACATATCCTATTTGGTATTCCTAGGCTCTGATACCACTAAACTGTCACGTCCCGAGAATTACGCAGCGGATATTAATTCGAAGAATTCGAGTCGATATTCCGAGACGTGGACAGTCGGCAAATAAGCCTCTAGCTAGCGCGCACTAAATGTATATCAACACAACATCACAATAGGGCCCATATGTTGAACTCAATATAAATTGTAATCAAATCTCAGCTCATTGTATTTCAAATAGAAACTATTACAGGACTAAGACTCAATGAAAGGAAAGTACATAATACTTCTCACTTCCTACTACATGTTCTAACTCTCAAAGCAAATTACTATAACTAGACTCATAGTTGGAACGCTCATCACTCGGACGCATTCCCATCCTCGACTTGCTCTTCCTCTTGAACTTCATAGTCACCTAGATGGGGTAAAAGTAGGGAATGAGCAAACTAGCCCAGTAGGATTTATATCTCAATGTGCGGGCAATGATATAAGTGATTAACATTTTAGAACTAGGCAAGTACGATGAATGATATGCAAGTACGAATAAAACTCGTTAAAACATGATATATATAAAACAAGCTAGAGAGAGTGATTACGATAGAACAAGATTGGTGAACGAGATAGAACTAGCAATAGATCACTTTGTACAAGCACGCAAGATTTCAATTGATGTCAAGAAACGCAAGATATCATAATTGCATTAAATGCAGGATGGCCATATCACGCAAGCAAGCAAGCAAGATTTCACAAGCACGATCAAGTAACACTAATCAGGCACGTAGACACCAATGTACACCAAGAAAAGATCCATCAAGAATGTACACCAGGACACGTGTATGTGGTTATGTATCTAACATTCAACAAGCAAGAAAGTACTCCCAGCGCAGATGCAACGCCAGTAATCATTATACCCCATGGTTAACAGTATATCTATGACTCGCCGTCATTGGGGCTAGATTGGAGCCCTTGGACACACGCCGTGCCCTGTCAGCATCTCATGAAATTTTAAATGTAGATACCCACAGTCATTAATAATGGCCAATGAGAGTTTCAAAAGTAGCATGTGTAATGTCATGTTCATGATGATGATGGAAGAAGTAATAATTAAATTGAACATGATTTCATGAGAACAATGGTCAAGAGATAAATTCGGCAGCATAACGGTACAATTTATACTTTTGTTCAATCTTTACATTAATGGCTTTAGTCTAGTTTGTAAGTCACACTCACGAGATCAAGAAGAGAAAGGAAGTGCACGCTATCTCCAGGGAACTTCAATGGTACAACCAACTCGTCGGCCATGTGGGAATCCATGGTCAGAGGAGATTTACGGAGGCCTTGGTGAAAAGGTCGCTAGTCTACCGATTCGGAATGACCGGTAGAGAGTTTCCAATTTCCCAAGAAAGGCTACCTAATAGTGCTAGTGTGTAGTGCGGTACGCGTGTCACAATTCTCAAACCATCGGTCTCAAACTCGCAGGAAGCACTTGACAATATAACATGGAATAAAACTATGCACTTTAACTCATCATGGTTTGCAAGATTTTATGATAACCTTATCATTTAAACATGGTAGAACAGTAGGAAGATTAAATCACAAGAAACATGAATGGATCATAACATTTAAGGAGCACTTAGAATAGCATTCATGTAATTAAAGCTTTTAAATGGGTTTAACACTTTTTAAGCCATTAAATAACAATCATGTAATGATCAGACCCAAGACAGGCAACTTACACAGTAAATATCATATTTAAACAGATCTTGGGTATATGCGGAAAACTTGGTAAGAAAACACGTGGTTTCAGGTAAAAATCTGAGATCGCGACATAGCCATATAAGGAAGGCGACGGGGTCGTCAGATCAGGCAGGCAGAAGGCGACATGGGTAATGTCGCAACCAGAACGCGACAGAGGTACTGTCGCGACCCGACCTCAGAATGCGACATATCGGGCCGTCGCGTTCACAGGGTCTGCGCCTGAGTCCGACATGGATCTGACATGCTCTTGGTTCAGACTACCATGATTTGACACAGGGTGATATTCATGAAACGCCTATATCTCTCTATATGCTGACCTTTAGACAAAACTTACAACATAGAAAATGTCGAGGACATCTATTGGAAGAACTTTTGTGTTGTGGGCTGGGTCTGAATCGGTCTCTAATTGCATGAAATACAGGAAGAAAGTGGGAAAGCCCTAAACATGCATGACTTCATGGCGACTTACATGTTAGACTTGTAACATGAGATCTACTGACATTTGGACAAAACGTCTAACATAAAAGATGACAAGGACAACTAGTATAAGAACTTTGTTGTTGGGGTTTTAACCTAATTCGGTCTTGAACCTTGTGAAAAACATGAATAAGTGAAAGTTAAATGCAACCAGAAAACGCAGTATCATGCATGGATCTATTACGAAGTTTATAACTCTCTAAATAATGATATTTAAGCAAAACATTTAACATGAAAGATGACCATATCGACTAATACAAGAACTTTCATGTTGGAGGCTTGACCTACTTCGGTCTTAAATCTCGAGAAAAACAGGAAGAACCTAAGGCTAACTGCAAACCCGAAAACACAGTATTATGCATGACTCTCTTACGGGGTTCATAACTCTCTAACTAAAGAGTTTTAGACAAAACGTTGAACATGAAAGATGATCGTGACTACAAGTAGAAGAACTTTGATGTTGATGATTCAGTCTAATTCGGTCTCAAATCGTGTGAATAATAAGAAGAACGGGAAAAGCTCTAACAGTGCGCGACTTTGGCAAAACGCTTATAATTCAAAATCTACTAAATGAAATTCGATGAAACCAGTGGGAAATGAAAGTTAACTTGATGCTCTACACATTGGTATAGGATATGTTAAGATTTGGCCCGAGAAAACCTACCTTTGGTCGACTTCAAGAGAGTGGTTTGTGCAGGTCGCAGCAGATGAGAAGGGGAAGAAGAACGGCTTCTTGTGGTCGTTCCACAGCTCCTCAGCCACCAAGAGCTCCTCCACACGACCCTAGCAAGTTCTAAATTCGTTCCTAGGGTTTGGGTGAAGAGTATTTAAGTAACCATGGTGTTTAGGAGTCCTATTATAACTAGGAAAAGAGGATTTCGGGATTGGCCTGTTTGGTTTCCTATTTTTGATGATTTCCTCCTCCCTTTGAGTGTGTGAGGCATTAGGAAACCTCCCCTCATAGTTAGGCACGAATTTGGGTTGCCATGAATGCATGATTGCATCCCAATTCAACTCTAATTGCCTCTTTTTAATTTCAGCTTATTTATGGTTACGAATTTCTATGTATTTTCTAGCTTTATTTGATTTTTGGGCCAAATGTTGCCCATTGGCCCAATTATGATAATGGGTCATCAATATATAATGTTGGAAGTCTCCCCAACACTTTTATTTAATTTTTGATTGCGTCGTATTTCCGTGTTAACGGTTTTCCGACTTGTTTCCTTATTTAGATAATCAGTCGCAATAACTCTTAAACCTAGCCCAAATGATTTTTATTGAACCAAATTTCTTGATGGGTCATTAGAGGATATTATTTGAAGTCCATATATGATTTTTATTTAATTTTCTGACTCATCCACGTACGTGTGATAATGATGTTACGACTTATTCATGAATTACGATAATAAGTCGCGAAACACTTTAAACTTGGATGATCTGATTTTTCTTGGCACAAATTTCTTTGTGAAACATTTAGTAATAATATTTAGGGTTGATTTATAATTTTTATGAAATTTTCCGATGTGTTTTAGCACATACGATAATGGTACGTATGTTTTAAATACTCCGATATTATGGAAATTATTTATTTCCATTTATTTGAATTTTTATGTAATTAAAATTTTCGGGGTGCTACACCCTCCCCCACTTAAGAGAATTTGGTCCCCAAATTCATTGATCATTAATTGGATTTTGAAAGTTATGATCCTTGAGGTCGTTTCGGATTTAATTCTTCTAACTGGTTTCAACATCGTGGAGGTTAGTCCAACATCTACACCTATGGCCACCCGTACTATTCATTTGGTTCCTTCCACTCCTGTTTTCCTTCCACAATTGTTATAACTCCATCTTACTCCACCAAAGGAACTATGGTATAATTACTAGATTATCCCTTTCCAATTTCTCCTTAATGATCTCCCCCACTTAGAAATGTACCAATAAGAAAACATCATAAGATCAGTCTAGGCATTTAACAATCATACCTCCTTCTGGGAGCTCCGCTTGCGTTATTGCATTCACGCGTCCCTGACGCTTTACCACTTCTTGGTTCCTTCCAAATTGGTCTTTTAACATAGGACAGTTGGGAAGGCGGTGGTCACGACTCCCGCATCGCAGGCAAGCTCCTGCCTTCTTCCAGCACTCTTCCGCTCTGTGTCCAGGCTTGTTGCAAAAGTTACAATATTCAAAAATCGTTGTTTCTTCTACTTTGATCTTTTTCTCCATGCTATAGTCTTCCCAGTGGTTGGCCTTTTGTTGTTGTTATTATTGTTATTGGGGAAAGTTCCAGTTGTATCGACTGCTCCCCTTTTTGTAAAGGTCGGCTTTGAGATGTCCTTTCCCCTCATGCCTTCCACCTTAGCCATAGTATCTTCTACCAGTTGAGCTCTTTGGACCATCTCAGTGTAGGTTTGAATGTTGTGTGGTCCGAGCCTTTCAATGAACATAGGCCTGAGCCCGTCCATGAAACGGTTAGCCTTTAATCTTTTGTTCCCACCAAATGTGGGGCATACACAGCAAGTCGTGCGAACTGAGCCTCATACTCAGCCACGGACATCCCTTTCTGTTTTAGTGTGGCAAACTCTGCTGCCTTCTTCTCCTTGACTCTCTCAGAGAAATACTTTCCTCGGAATATCTCCAGGAATCCGGCCCACTCCAGTTCAGCTACGTTTGGCAGGTGGGCCGAGGTGGCCTTCCACCATGCTCGAGCATCTTTAGTAAATTGGAAAGTGGCCAGTGCCACTTTCTCTCTGTTGGTGCATTGCATTACTTGGAAAATCCTTTCTATCTCCTCTTGCCAATTTTCTGCCTCATCTGGGTCAGGGGATCCAGAGAAACGAGGAGCGTTCAAACTCCAAAAATTCCGGTGCATATCACCGGCTCCGTTCCTTGCAACTACAGCCTGATTTCCAACCTGAACTACATTTTGCAGGGCCTGCGTAAGTCCAGCCATAGTGTCTTGCATAGCTTGCCACTGGTTGCGAGCCATTGCAGTTGTGTGAGAGTGTTATGAGGATTCTTGAGAAAAAGGATGGAAACCAATTAATGTTTCCAGATACATTATAAGAGTTAATGGGTAGGAGTGTTTAATTCTTTCTAACATATTCCCAGTCTCTACCCATTCTCACCAGGAACTGTATTTAATTTCTCATGACCTAGGTTCCATAGGTATCTCCTATTTCTGAGACATATCCTATTTGGTATTCCTAGGCTCTGATACCACTAAACTGTCACGTCCTGAGAATTACGCAGCGGATATTAATTCGAAGAATTCGAGTCGATATTCCAAGACGTGGACAGTCGGCAAATAAGCCTCTAGCTAGCGCGCACTAAATGTATATCAACACAACATCATAATAGGGCCCATATGTTGAACTCAATATAAATTGTAATCAAATCTCAGCTCATTGTATTTCAAATAGAAACTATTACAGGACTAAGACTCAATGAAAGGAAAGTACATAATACTTCTCACTTCCTACTACATGTTCTAACTCTCAAAGCAAATTACTATAACTAGACTCATAGTTGGAACGCTCATCACTCGGACGCATTCCCATCCTCGACTTGCTCTTCCTCTTGAACTTCATAGTCACCTAGATGGGGTAAAAGTAGGGAATGAGCAAACTAGCCCAGTAGGATTTATATCTCAATGTGCGGGCAATGATATAAGTGATTAACATTTTAGAACTAGGCAAGTACGATGAATGATATGCAAGTACGAATAAAACTCGTTAAAACATGATATATAAAACAAGCTAGAGAGAGTGATTACGATAGAACAAGATTGGTGAACGAGATAGAACTAGCAATAGATCACTTTGCACAAGCACGCAAGATTTCAATTGATGTCAAGAACGCAAGATATCATAATTGCATTAAATGCAGGATGGCCATATCACGCAAGCAAGCAAGCAAGATTTCACAAGCACGATCAAGTAACACTAATCAGGCACGTAGACACCAATGTACACCAAGAAAAGATCCATCAAGAATGTACACCAGGACACGTGTATGTGGTTATGTATCTAACATTCAACAAGCAAGAAAGTACTCCCAGCGCAGATGCAACGCCAGTAATCATTATACCCCATGGTTAACAGTATATTTATGACTCCCGTCATTGGGGCTAGACTGGAGCCCTTGGACACACGCCGTGCCCTGTCAGCCATCTCATGAAAATTTTAAATGTAGATACCCACAGTCATTAATAATGGCCAATGAGAGTTTCAATAAGTAAGCAGTGTAATGTCATGTTCATGATGATGATGGGAAGAAGTAATAATTAAATTGAACATGATTTCATGAGAACAATGGTCAAGAGATAAATTCGCAGCATAACGGTACAATTTATACTTTTGTTCAATCTTTACATTAATGGCTTTAGTCTAGTTTGTAAGTCACACTCACGAGATCAAGAAGAGAAAGGAAGTGCACGCTATCTCCAGGGAACTTCAATGGTACAACCAACTCGTCGGCCATGTGGGAATCCATGGTCAGAGGAGATTTACGAGGCCTTGGTGAAAAGGTCGCTAGTCTACCGATTCGGAATGACCGGTAGAGAGTTTCCAATTTCCCAAGAAGGGCTACCTAATAGTGCTAGTGTGTAGTGCGGTACGCGTGTCACAATTCTCAAACCATCGGTCTCAAACTCGCAGGAAGCACTTGACAATATAACATGGAATAAAACTATGCACTTTAACTCATCATGGTTTGCACGATTTTATGATAACTCTTATCATTTAAACATGGTAGAAAAGTAGGAAGATTAAATCACAAGAAACATGAATGGATCATAATATTTACGGAGCACTTAGAATAGCATTCATGTAATTAAAGCTTTTAAATGGGTTTAACACTTTTTAAGTCATTAAATAACAATCATGTAATGATCAGACCCAAGACAGGCAACTTACACAGTAAATATCATATTTAAACAGATCTTGGGTATATGCGGAAAACTTGGTTAGAAAACACGTGGTTTCAGGTAAAAATCCTGAGATCGCGACATAGCCATATAAGGAAGGCGACGGGGTCGTCAGATCAGGCAGGCAGAAGGCGACATGGGTACTGTCGCAACCAGAACGCGACAGAGGTACTGTCGCGACCCGACCTCAGAATGCGACATATCGGGCCGTCGCGTTCACAGGGTCTGCGCCTGAGTCCGACAGGGATCTGACATGCTCTTGGTTCAGACTACCATGATTTGACACAGGGTGATATTCATGAAACGCCTATATCTCTCTATATGCTGACCTTTAGACAAAACTTACAACATAGAAAATGTCGAGGACATCTATTGGAAGAACTTTTGTGTTGTGGGCTGGGTCTGAATCGGTCTCTAATTGCATGAAATACAGGAAGAAAGTGGGAAAGCCCTAAACATGCATGACTTCATGGCGACTTACATGTTAGACTTGTAACATGAGATCTACTGACATTTGGACAAAATGTCTAACATAAAAGATGACAAGGACAACTAGTATAAGAACTTTGTTGTTGGGGTTTAACCTAATTCGGTCTTGAACCTTGTGAAAAACATGAATAAGTGAAAGTTAAATGCAACCAGAAAACGCAGTATCATGCATGGATCTATTACAAGTTTATAACTCTCTAAATAATGATATTTAAGCAAACCATTTAACATGAAAGATGACCATATGACTAATACAAGAACTTTCATGTTGGAGGCTTGACCTACTTCGGTCTTAAATCTCGAGAAAAACAGGAAGAACCTAAGGCTAACTGCAAACCCGAAAACCAGTATTATGCATGACTCTCTTACGGGGTTCATAACTCTCTAACTAAAGAGTTTTAGACAAAACGTTGAACATGAAAGATGATCGTGACTACAAGTAGAAGAACTTTGATGTTGATGATTCAGTCTAATTCGGTCTCAAATCGTGTGAATAATAAGAAGAACGGGAAAAGCTCTAACAGTGCGCGACTTTGGCAAAACGCTTATAATTCAAAATCTACTAAATGAAATTCGATGAAACCAGTGGGAAATGAAAGTTAACTTGATGCTCTACACATTGGTATAGGATATGTTAAGATTTGGCCCGAGAAAACCTACCTTTGGTCGACTTCAAGAGAGTGGTTTGTGCAGGTCGCAGCAGATGAGAAGGGGAAGAAGAACGGCTTCTTGTGGTCGTTCCACAGCTCCTCAGCCACCAAGAGCTCCTCCACACGACCCTAGCAAGTTCTAAATTCGTTCCTAGGGTTTGGGTGAAGAGTATTTAAGTAACCATGGTGTTTAGGAGTCCTATTATAACTAGGAAAAGAGGATTTCGGGATTGGCCTGTTTGGTTTCCTATTTTTGATGATTTCCTCCTCCCTTTGAGTGTGTGAGGCATTAGGAAACCTCCCCTCATAGTTAGGCACGAATTTGGGTTGCCATGAATGCATGATTGCATCCCAATTCAACTCTAATTGCCTCTTTTTAATTTCAGCTTATTTATGGTTACGAATTTCTATGTATTTTCTAGCTTTATTTGATTTTTGGGCCAAATGTTGCCCATTGGCCCAATTATGATAATGGGTCATCAATATATAATGTTGGAAGTCTCCCCAACACTTTTATTTAATTTTTGATTGCGTCGTATTTCCGTGTTAACGGTTTTCCGACTTGTTTCCTTATTTAGATAATCTGTCGCAATAACTCTTAAACCTAGCCCAAATGATTTTTATTGAACCAAATTTCTTGATGGGTCATTAGAGGATATTATTTGAAGTCCATATATGATTTTTATTTAATTTTCTGACTCATCCACGTACGTGTGATAATAATGTTACGACAAATTCATGAATTACGATAATAAGTCGCGAAACACTTTAAACTTGGATGATCTGATTTTTCTTGGCACAAATTTCTTTGTGAAACATTTAGTAATAATATTTAGGGTTGATTTATAATTTTTATGAAATTTTCCGATGTGTTTTAGCACATACGATAATGGTACGTATGTTTTAAATACTCCGATATTATGGAAATTATTTATTTCCATTTATTTGAATTTTTATGTAATTAAAATTTTCGGGGTGCTACATCACTAAACAACTTAGGTAACACACCCACTGGAGCCAGACAACTCCAACACCTGAGCTTACAACTCACACACCTCTAGAGTAAGACTACTCTAGATTCCTGAGCAAGACTGCTCTACAAACACTTGAGCTCGACGACTCAAACTGAGCACAGTGGCTCACAAACACTATGCTAGACACCAACACAAGACATAGATCTTCTAGCAGCAGATCATGTCACACATGAGAACATTCATGAGAAATATGCAGAAGCACTTGCACAATCTCAAAATGTCTCAGAAGAACAAAAGTACAAAGAGATTATATGAAAAGACTTTGTTCTTTAGTGTACTCCCTTGTAGAAGCTCAGATTGGGAAGAGGTTTGAATCCTTGAAGTCCCAACCGATGCTCTGCACAATTGAACTTGGGGATCTTCCTTGAAGTCTTCTCCAATAGTTGCTTCTACTTGATCTGCTTCCTTGAGGCGCTTCAAAAGCTTCTTCAACAATCACACTCCAATTCTCACAATCGAATTGATGAGAATTGGTCTTCAGAAGACACCAGGAGAGCAGAGGAGGGAGATAAACTCTTCTCGCCGCCAAAGGGAACTTTTCTGGAGGCTCCAAGAATTCGTTGGGTCTCTTGATGTGATGGGTGGCCAATTGGGGGCCTTTTATACCCAAAAGATTCCAAAGATACCCTTTAGGTATAAGGGCACACGATCCTAGGTTTATACACCATCTCCCTAGGCTGACACGTGGCAATCATCCATCTTAAGTTGGAATATTTCCATAGTGTGTCGACCTGCCCTGGTGGTGGTGTCGACACACTGTCCCAAATCTGAGAACAGGTTGTTCTGGGAACAAGATCCAGTGTCGACCTGCTCCCATCTTGTGTTGACCTGCTGTGTCATTCTTCAAACAGGCTGTTCTGGGAGTTGATCCAGTGTCGACCTGCCCTGGTGGTAGTGTCGACCTGCTATCCCAATCCTGCAAACAGGTTGTTCTGAGAACGAGGTCCAGTGTCGACCTGCCCTGATCCTGTGTCGACCTGGGTAGACTAATTCCTGGAATCTGCAACTCGTGTCGACCTGCTTTTTGACTTGTGTCGACACAGTCTCAGCATTTCTTCAGCTTTTTGCCTTGAGACTGAGGTGTTGTGTCGACACTATTGAAGGGTGTGTCGACACCATCATTGCAGAAGATATTTGTACCTGAAAATTAAACACATATATCATTAGTAAGATGTTTTATTATGAGTATAAATGATAAGTGTGTTTTGAAACATGCTTTTTGAATATGTAATTTAGGTGAAATGTGTTTATCATGTTTCAATTAATTTGCATTCAAATCACATTTGTCATCATCAAAATAGGAGGGGAAATGATATGAAATTACACTCAACCTAACATCCTTCCCTCCTTACACCAGGATCCAAACACCCTTCTTGGTAAAGGTGACCTCTCCTTTGGGCATTCCGTCTCATTAACTAGGGGACCTTTGCCAAGACCTCCGAAAGTCTCTGTAGCCCGTGGATTCCCTCACGGTGGACTGAGCAGGTTGTACCACCCTGGAGACCCATGTTAGAGCACCCATTGCGTGAGAGGGCCCATTTAGGCCCACACCCATTTGGAGTGACACATTGCAAATGAAATTCACCTTAAACTTTATTGGAACAATTAATTGGGCGTAAGCATCCTTAAGTGTTTGGTTAAAAGGCATTAACCTCTCCTCTCAAACTTGTTTGAGTAGTTGTTTGGTGGTTGCTTGCTAACCAACTTGTCTTCTTAAGTTTCATGCTACTTCGTTCAGGCAAAAAATTGGGGATGGCTGACTATGAGAACATGGGCTACCAAGAGGATGTGTATGATGAGATTTATGACTCCACTGCGCCCCTTGCACAAATTCACAATCAACCCCATGCTGATCCATCTACTTCGCATGTTCATGCAGTGGATTCACAACCTCCTCACCTCTCCCCAGGCATGCCACTGCAAATGCCTCTGCCTCCATTGATCTATCCCAGTTAGTGGGCATTCTCCAAAACCTCCAAGTCTCCCAACTCCAAAAGGTCCAAGCTGCACTCAAGGGAAATCCATCCCCGAACCCATTCAAACTCTCCACCCAAACGCGGGTGTTTACACTGAACCTGCTCGCGACCCGACGGTCCGAGCCTCTCCTGCCCCCTCTTGGACCAATTCTATCACTCATTCTCTCCCCCACAGCCCTATTGGGAGGCCTTCTCATGTCTGGCCAAGCCCCACCGCAACAAGACCCAATTATCTTCACCAGGTGACAGCCCATGCTTCTGTGCCCGCTGGCACCCCTCCTCTTCACTACTCCACTTAGGTGAGCTTACCCCAACCTCATTCTTCCAGGTGCCTCATAAACCTTCTTCTGATCAGCTCACCCAAGCCCTCCTGGCGAAGGTGAGCCGTCTCGAGCAAGATTTGAAAAGGGTGTCCGCACCCAAAGACTCTTTTGAATTGGCACTCCTTCTATGCCAGTCTTCCACCTTCCCCCTTCTGAGCTGCCAGTCTACCACTGCTACAACGGCACTGGAAACCCATTCATACATATTAAGGAATTCATGTACAAATCATCCTTTTGGTAGAATGACAATCATGCCCTTGCCTTTCTCTTCCGTCGATCATTAGATGGGCCCGCCCTCGAGTGGTTCTATTCTCTGGAGCCCGCGGATGCTAAAGACTCTGAGGCAGTTCAGAGGAAGTTTTTGCAGAGGTATAGAGACAGGGTTGGTCCGGCATTGTCTATCACTGATCTTATGGCTGAGAGGATGAAAGTAGATGAGGATTTTGTGCACTATGCTGACCGATGGAGAGCTTTGGCTGAGATGCTGAGGGATCCATTGTCTGAGTCTGAGCAGGTGAAGATAATCACTGTGTATGCCACGCCACAGTTTAGGCATATCCTGGCAATGAACAAGTTAACCACTATGGAGGAATTGTATGAGAGAGCCTGTTACATCCAAACTCAGCTGAAGGACTCTCCGATCATGGCTATATTTGAGCCAAAGGCCCGCACATTTAAGAAGAACAATGGTGCTCCCCCTACTGGCGGTCCCACGATTGAAGGGGTTATGTAGAATGAGTAGGTGAGTGCTACGGGCAACCCTAGTCCCTCCACCTACCGTCCTAACACCAACACCAAGACCCAATAGCAACCCCAGCAGCCAGCCTTCAAGCCGAACAACCCTCCAATGTTTAGGGCACCACCTCAACAACCCCAGCAGCCTCAACAACCTCAGCAGCCCCAATACCAAAAACTTCCTCCCAACCAATACTATCAAGCTCCCCCACCACCTCCTCAGTATCGCCAGGCACCACAGCCTCAGTACCGCCAACCGGCCCCTCCTTATTACCAGCAATAGCAACCTCCTCCTCCTCCTCCACAATACAACCAAGTACCCCCTCCAGGCACCTATGGGCCTCAACAGCCTAGACATCCCCCGGCCCAAGAAGAGCCCATTATCCACCCTTGCCGGAGACTCTACCTGATATATTCAATGCTCTTATGGCCGCCAATGCACTCACCTTGCCAAGGGAAAGGCTTCAATGGCCTCCCAATGTTGATACTTTGCATTACTGTGCATTCCACCGGGGATCGGGTCACACTCTGGAAGCCTGTTTTCACTTCAAGGATTATATCTATGACCTAAATGATAATGGAGGCATAGACTGGGAGGAGATGAGTAAGTACATAGCAGAGATGAAGGCGAGAAGGCGGCCTAGGTAGGATCAGCAACAGCGGCAACACCAACAACATCAGCAGCAGCCCCAGGCACCCCAGCAGCAGCCCAATATGGGCATTGTCCAGAACCCCCTCCCGGGGCACCAGGATCCAAACCAGCAAGTGAACGCCCTCAGCGTGTCTCCCAGCAATGAAGGTATGTACGGCCGGCCTATGGAAGTAGCCTCCACCTCCCAATCATCCTTTACCCTACCACCCTTCATCCGTGTACCTACCCCTTCCAACCCCTTACCCTCCTTTCTATGCATCCCTGCAACCACCACCCATCATCCTGTTGTGTGTAGAGAGATGATCTAGAGGGGGGGGGGTGAATAGAGAATCTCCAGAATTTTATGACAATTCAGAATTTAAATGCTTCGATATGACAATACCAATTGAACAATCAACACACAAAGCAAAGAGGGAACAAACCACACACAAGAGAGAAAATTTTAAGGTGGTTCAGTTCCAATGAGGAGACCTACATCCACCCCTCACAAAACTAGTGAGGTACCACTATGAGAACCATTGTGAAGAATCCTCAGCACCTGCTGATTCACAGCTTCTTCACATCCGCTAATGATGATCAGTTTATCCCCATGTAATTTAAATAAATTACATATCTATTTTGGTGATTAACAAAACTATGATAAAAGTTACTAACATACCTTCTATGAAGTCTAAACACAGGAAATAAACTAAGGGAAAACACGCCAATCAAGTAAGTATTCATCACTACAACAGTAAGAGTTCAAAGCATCAATATTTGTCTAAGTACACATCGATTTTCACTATAGGTCATAACGATTTCCTTAGTTTCATAACGATTTTATACTTACAAGGATTCTATGTGTTAAAGTGATCGCAACGATTTGCCCTCACAACGATTCGTTAAGTGATCGCAAAGACTTGCCCTCACAACGATTCGTTAAGTGGTTCGTAACGACTTGTTCTTGTAACGATTTCTTTAGTCATCGTAATGATTTGCTCTCGTAACGATTCCTTTAGTCATCATAACAATTTGCTCTCGTAACGATTTCTTTAGTCATTGTAACGACTTACTTTCATAACGATTCATTAAGTAATTCACAACGATTTATACATGGATTTGTTCATAACGTCATAACAATTTGCATATCGATTTGCTTATAACATCACAACGATTTGTACATCGATTTGCTTATAAAGTCATAACAATTTGTACATCGATTTGCTTATAACGTCATAACGATTTGCATATCGATTTGCTTATAACATCACAACGATTTGTACATCGATTTTCTTATAAAGCCACAACGATTTGTACATCGATTTGCTTATAAAGTCACAACGATTTGTACATCGATTTGCTTATAACATCATAACGATTTGTCCATCGATTTGTTTATGACTTTATAACGATTTGATTACTAATGCATATAACGATTTGTGTATGCATCTGTTTACTCATTTGCATAACGATTTCATAAGTCATGCATATATCGATTTCATATAAAACAACGATTCGATTTTCGAACTAATCCTTGAAAACACTGAAAAGTCAAAGTCTTCACGTATATCTCTCTAACAGCTATACATTTATTACGATAGTACATATCTCTGCATGCATGCAGACAATATCTTCCATTATCGTATCTTCTCTATAAACATCTTTTAGAACAACAAAATGGCATTACTATTTTGATGAACATTCGTTCTGATGTTGACTGACAACAAGAGATAGCCTAGCTGTCTACTGTTCAAACTTTAAACATGTGCAGGTCTCTGACAGTATCCGTCATACAACGTTGGACAAAATAGAAGCCAAAGAAGATTACAGAAGATCCTCCCTCTCTCTCTTTGCGTGAATGAAAGGATAAAGGATTGTTGACTGGAAGCTTCCAAGTGTCAATCAGTCTAACGTACACTTATGCATAGAGACAACGGGAACTTCAACATTCGAATTTCAAAAGATGATATATGAAGTTCCTGAAGCGTCAAGAAGCATAAGTGTGGTTGAACAACAAGCTATAACGCCCTCAACCTTCTGTAAGTTTTTTAGTGAGCCAAGCAAAATCTCCCATCAGTCGTAGCTCTTGCTCTCTGTGTTAAGTTCAGATCTGTTAGAGAGCTTTTTTTTTGTTCTGAGAAGAGTCCTTGATTGTAGATCTCTTTCTTCTTAGTCCTTGCTTCAGATCAAGCAGTGTTCTATAAGCTTGATCTAGGGGCATCATCTCTTTGATCACATTCTCGTGTATTGTTCCCTTCGGCTATGAAGGAAGACCTGGTGGGGTATCCAGGGTGTTGTTCCCTTCGGTTGAAGGAAGACCAGCTGGGGTTCTAGGTGCTGTAGTGTCCTTAAGGGGGACTGTACCCTTGTTAGTGAAATCCTGAGATATTGCTCAGGGACTGGACGTAGGACTCCTAAGGAGAGGAGATCTGAACCAGGATAATTCTTTGCGTCGTGTGATTGCTTTTCAGTGTTTGATCTTTCGATTCTCTAACACTAACAATCTGCAAAGTGTGTGTATTTGTATGACTGTTTTGTGAACAGGTTTTGAGTGTTAAATAATTTTTAAGAATCCCATTCACCCCCCCCCCTTTGGGCTTGCTAGCTGGGCAACAAGTGGTATCAGAGCTAGTCTCTTCGATAAAGAAGAAGATCCAACGATCTGAAGAGAAAAAGATCAAATGGCAGCCCAAGGTCACTCAGAAGGTCAGTCAGTCAGTCAATAGGCCACCGCTATTCGACTGAGAAGATTACACCTACTGGAAAACAAGAATGGAATACTTCCTACAAGGATTCGATTTCCAAATATGGTCCATAGGTTCATAGTAGAAGAAGGTGATCTAGTTGTTCTAAACAACAGAGACAACTGGACAGAAGATGATAGAAAGAAGATTTCTCTCAACTGCAAAGCCAAGAGCATCTTGTGTTATGCCCTCAGTAAAAAGGAATTCAACCGTGTATCTGCCTGCAAATTCGCCATGGAAATGTGGGAAAAGCTCAGGATCACTTATGAAGGCACCGACAAAGTCAAGGAAACCAGGATAGACATTCTGGTGACACAATATGAAAGGTTCCAGATGCAATCAGGAGAATCTATAACCCAAATGTTCAGCAGATTTACAGACATCACCAACGGGTTAGCAGGATTAGGAAAAAGCTATGAGATGGGAGACATGGTAAGGAAAATTCTTAGATCCCTACCTTCTTCTTGGACTCCCAAGGTAACAGCTATAGAAGAAGCCAATGACTTGAAAAGGATGTCATTGGAAAAGCTCATTGGGTCCCTCATGGCCCATGAGATAAACATGGAGAGATTAGGAGAATCATCCACTAGAAAGAAGCACACAAATGCCCTCAAAGCAGTAGAAGGCAGCTCTGAGGAACAATCAGAAGATGAAGCCAGAAGTCAAGACAGTGAAGATGAAGAAGCAATGTTGTCTAGAAGACTACAGTGGATATTGGCTAAGAAAAAGAAGTATCAATCTGGCAGACGATACTTCAAAAAGGGAAAGAATTTCAAGAAATCTGAAGCAAAGGACATTAAGAAGAATGAACCAATTTGTTATGAGTGCAAGAAGCCAGGACACATCAAGGCAGAGTGTCCAAAGCTCAAGAAATCTGAATTCATAAAGAAGGACAGTTCAAGAAAGTTCAGAAGATACAAGAAGAAAGCCATGGCAGCAGCTTGAGACAACAGCAGTGACTCGGATAGCGAGTTAAGCTTAAACAGTGAGGAAGAAGAAAAGGCTAACCTAGCCTTCATGGCAGATATCACAGAAAAGGTAACCTCTGACTTATCTTTTGATTCCTGTAATGATTCTGATTCAGATAACTTAGAAGATGTGTTTAATGAACTGTATGGTAAATATAGAGAAGTATCTAAATTATTAAAAGCTAGTAAGAAAAATGTTGCATGTCTAGAAAATACCAATTTAGATTTAAAATCAGAAAATGAACAACTAGAGAAGCAAGTTAGTGAACTTAAAAGAAGAAATGAGTTGCTGTGCGAAAATCTAAAAGATAAAAATAAACAAATAACAAAACTAGAAAAACAAGAAAGTTCAGACCAACTAAAAAATGAAATCAAAAGACTAACAAAAGAAAATGATAAACTATCAAGTACGTTAGAAAATTTTACTAATGGTAAAAATTCTTTAATACTAAGAGGAGCCAGAAGATCAGGTAAAAGGAAGAATGGATTAGGTTACATTCCACCAGATAATGAAGATACAACAGTATACCCTAAAATATATCCAACTCCAAAATTCGTACCTGAACAAGATATAGCATATAAATCAAACTTTAAATATACTCCATATGAAAAAATAACTAGAACAACATGTTGCAGTCACTGCAACAAGCTAGGACATACCAAAATAACTTGTCCAACTAAACACAAAATCTGGATAATTAAAAAGAAAGATGAGAATACTAACCAGGAAGGACCCAAAAGAACTTGGGTATCTAAAGCTTAGTGTCTTTATTTCAGGGAGGCCTTCGAGCATCAAAATGGTACTTGGATAGCGGGTGCTCAAGGCATATGTCAGGTAACAGAAGGCTATTCTCTCACCTCAAGGCCGAAGAAGGTACAGTCACCTATGGAGACAATGGAAAGGGGACTGTGATAGGCAGTGGATCAGTGTGCAGTAGAGGCACAACTGTCATTGAAGATGTGTTCTGCGTCAAAGGACTGAAACACAATCTCATCAGTATCAGCCAGCTATGTGATAGTGGTCATCAGATCAGTTTTCAAGAGTCAAAGTGCAGCATTGTGAAAGATGGTCTAGTCATCTTTGAAGCCAATAGAGAAAAGAACCTGTATGTGCTTCATCTAGAAGAGTTAAAAGATCAAGATATTTGTTTAGCAGCCAGCAAAGAGCAGTCAACTGAGTTGTGGCACAGAAGATTAGGCCACTGCAGTCTAGATGGCATGAGAAAGCTAATCAAGAGAAACCTGGTGGAAGGTCTGCCAAAGGTCAGCACAAAAATGGACAGTGTCTATGGACCATGTGCAAAAGGAAAGCACACTAAGTCATCCTTCAAGTCAAAGACTGTGGTAACAACCTCCAAACCCTTAGAACTCCTTCATATGGATTTATTTGGGCCAATGAGCACCACAAGTCTTGGAGGAAAGAATTTTGGATTCGTTATAGTAGATGAGCACAAAAATGGACGGTGTCTATGGACCATGTGCAAAAGGAAAGCACACTAAGTCATCCTTCAAGTCAAAGACTGTGGTAACAACCTCCAAAACCCTTAGAACTCCTTCATATGGATTTATTTGGGCCAATGAGGACCACAAGTCTTGGAGGAAAGAATTTTGGATTCGTTATAGTAGATGACTATTCAAGATTCACTTGGGTATCCTTTCTGGAACACAAAGATGATACATTTGATAGCTTTGTAAGCTTCAGCAAAAAGGTTCAGAAAGATAAGAAGTTCAGCATTATTGGAATCAGGTTAGATTATAGAGGAGAATTCCAAAATGATAAATTCACAAAATTCTATGATGACCAAGGAATAGAGCACAATTTCTCAGCACCAAGGACACCACATCAGAATGGAGTTGCTGAGAGAAAGAATAGGACTTTATTGGACATGGCAAGAACAATGTTATCAGAATATGATATGCCAAGATATTTTTGGGGTGAAGCAGTCAACACAGCAAGCTACATCATCAATAGAGTAATGATCAGGTCGATTTTGAAGAAGACTGCATATGAATTATTCAAAGGAAAGAAGCCTAAGATCAGTCACTTCAGGACATTCGGATGTCCATGCTTCATCCACAACAACGGCAAAAGAGACATTGGTAAGTTAGATGTCAGATCAGATGAAGGCATCTTCATGGGGTACGCTTCTAAACCAAAAGGATATAGAGTATTCAATAAATGTACTTTATTGATTGAGCAGTCAGTACATGTTATCTTTGATGAAACTAACCCTTCCTTGAGAAAGGAAGAAGATAGTGATAATGATGATGCAGATGAATTGTCCAAGAAACTAAAGAACTCATCAATTGAGGACAAGGAAGATCCACCTCTGGAAGACCTACAACAAAGGATATAGAACATGAAAATCTTCCAAAGGAATGGAGATATAAGAGAGATCACCCTCTTGAAAACATCATTGGTGATCCATCTGTAGGGGTAAGAACAAGAGGTAACATAATTCCATGTGACTATTTAGCTTTTGTTTCTCAAATAGAGCCTAGGACAGTCAATGAAGCTATCACTGATGAATCTTGGATTTTTGCCATGCAAGATGAACTGAATCAGTTCAAGAGAAACCAAGTTTGGTCACTTGTTCCTAGACCATCAGATCATCCAGTGATTGGCACCAAATGAGTGTTCAGAAATAAATTGGATGAAGCTGGTGTGATCATAAGAAACAAGGCCAGATTGGTAGCTCAAGGCTATTCCCAAGAGGAAGGCATAGATTTCGATGAAACCTATGCACCTATAGCTAGACTTGAGGCTATTAGAATTTTACTTGCATATGCATCTGCACTAGATGTGAAATTATTTCAAATGGATGTAAAGTCTGCATTTCTAAATGGTTTTATTAAGGAGGAAGTCTATGTAGAACAACCTCCAGGCTTTGATGACACTGAATTTCCGAATCATGTTTTTAAACTACACAAAGCACTATATGGTTTAAAATAAGCACCTAGAGCCTGGTATGAAAGGCTTAGCTCATTTCTATTAGACCATGGTTTCATTAGAGGTCAAGTAGATAGTACACTATTTATCAAGTGCAAGGTCAAACATATATTGCTTGTTCAAATTTATGTTGATGACATAATATTTGGTTCCACTGATGAATCTCTTTGCAAGTACTTTGAGAAGCTTATGCAGGGAGAATTCGAGATGAGCATGATGGGAGAGCTCAACTACTAACTTGGATTGTAAATCAAACAAGGAAAGGAAGGGACTCACATCTGCCAAACTAAGTACACCAAGGAACTCTTAAAGAAGTTCGGATTTGATAATGCCAAGCCACTGTCAACACCTATGAGCACATCAATAAGAATGGACAGTGACAAAGATGGTAAGAATGTAGATCAAAAAATCTACAGAGGTATGATAGGATCCTTACTATACTTAACTGCTAGTAGACTTGATATTTTATTTAGTGTATGCATGTTTGCTAGGTATCAGGCAGATCCTAGAGAATCTCACCTAATTTCAGTAAAAAGAATTTTTAGATATTTAGCTAGAACTCATGACTTAGGTCTTTGGTATCCAAAATCATGTGAAATTAACTTAGTAGAATACTCTGATGCTGATTATGCTGGATGCAAAATAGATAGAAAAAGCACCAGTGGTTGTTGTCAATTCCTTGCAGGATGTCTGATATTATGGTCCTCCAAGAAACAGAATTCAGTAGCACTGTCAACAGCTGAAGCTGAGTACATGGCTGCTGGAAGTTGCTGTACACAACTCCTATGAATCAAGCAACAACTTGAGGATTATGGGCTACATATCAAGACAATTCCACTGTTATGTGACAACACCAGTGCTATAAATTTGACCAAGAATCCAGTACAGCACTCAAGGACTAAACACATTGAGGTTAGATATCATTTTATTCGTGATCATGTAGCAAATGGGAACATAGATATTTCATTTATTGATACAAACAATCAGTTAGCAGACATCTTCACAAAGGCCTTACGTGAAGAGAGATTTACTTCTCTTAGAAGGGAATTAGGCATGTGTAAATTATGAAAGATGTATCTGTTTAAAACTAAAATATTAATTTTCAGAATTTGAATTATTTTTTCCCTCCCAAAAATTTGAGCAAAACTCCAAGTATTTGCTAATCCTTTTAATTTTGTCATGACGGTTCGTTATTTTATAAGAGTTTATTCCTATCAATCTAGTCAGTTTTATCATTTTCCGCCATCATGGCGCCCCTAAATTCTAAAAGTCATTCTTTTAATGTTCCCGAAATCTATGCGGCAACGATTCACATCTCTTCATCGTCGTCTTCCTTCTGCCTGAGGCGATACCCTATCGACTCCGGCATCGACTCTCTGGGATTTCAAGCTTCCAACCTCTTCCCGCCGGAAATTTCTTGAGGGCTTCTGCTCCAATTCTCCTTCCAGTCCTCCAAAAACTTTTTCCATTCGAATCCATGGCCTCCTCTGGTGTTTCCAGCAGTGTCGGGGGCTACAGAGCCGAATTTCTCACCGCCGAGTAGCAAGTAAGGTTTGCGACAGTGAAAATCAAGCTATGCGGTCACAAAGCAGTGGATGTGGAAGATTTGCAGAAGAACAGAATGGGGAGCATCGTCAAAGCTTTGAATAGATTGAAGTGGTCGAAGATGGCTACTATCTCTGAAGTAAGTTTTCTGTACCTGGTAAAAGCCTTCTATGTGTGTCTGAAATCAGAGGCTGATGGGACCTTGACTTCCATGGTCAAGGGAACCCAGATTAGGGTCACTCGAGACCTATTAGCATCTCTCTTTAGTGTGGGTACCTCCAGACATAGTGGAGTTCACACTGTGAATGTCCAAGAAAAGGGTTTGGGGATAGTTGGTCCCGAGTTCAGGCTGAAAGATGACAAGGTTGATGTAAACCAATTGAATGCATTCAATCGCATCCTGCACTTTGTAGTTTGTCAGATTGTGGTTCCCAGAAGTGCCACTTTCTCCACCAGCACTAGGGCTGATTCAGATGTAATGTTCTGGGCCATCAAGAACCAAGAAATCAACACGGCAGAACTCATGATTGAGAGGATGAAGTTTGCAAGCGCTCAGGTATGGGACACAAAGAGCAAGCTAAATGTGTCTTTACCTTATGCCCATCTCCTGATGAAGATTTTTCAGCACTATGGTATAAGTTCAGTAGGAGATGTATCTGAGAAGATGGGCCAAGCAATCCGGTCCAGAAATTTAAGGAAAAGTAGTTTTTCAGTTGTCAATGGAATTTGGACGAAGACCTCTGTGGTTGAGAGTGAAGCCAACTTTGGCGAAGCCCAAGAGGTCCAAGCAGCAGAACCAGCAGCAACAGCATCAGTCGAAGTTCAAGAAGAGCAAGCAATAGCAGTATCAAGCAGCAAGATCGAGGATATTCCTCATGAGGACATTGTGCCTGTAGGATGCAGTTCAGAGGATCCTCCTCCCTCTTCTCAAATAGGCTCAGTACTTAGAGATGTACTGGAATCCATCCATAACTCCTTGAAGGATTCAGTAGCAAGTGAGGTTCCCATTGCAGAAGTTGTGGCCTCAGGCCACACTGAAGTTGAAATGGAGGAAGCTCCCATTCAAGGGGATCAAAATCAAGAAATTGAGATTGAAGATGTGCCTATGAGAGATGCTCCTATTCAGGGGGAGCAATCAATTGAGAAAGAGGCAGCAGCAGTTCAGGGGGAGCAAGATCAAGTAAATGAGGATGTGGCATCAGGCCACAATGATGGTCAGATGGAAGATCCTCCAATCCAAGAGGAACATAAAGCAGTTGTGCATATGGATGCACCCATGGAAGATGCCCCTGCTGATGGGGAGATTTTGGGTGAAAAAGAAAGTGAGCCTCAGGGGGAGAGAACTGAAAATATTTCTATCAATGATCAATTCTCTGAGGAACATGTTGATTTTGTGGAGCCCATTGCAAGGGCAAGCCAAAAAGGGAAATGAGTAGCTCATCGAAGGTCAAAGAAGAAGCAGCAGAAAGTCAGTTTGAAGTCTGTCATCAAAAGGTTGGTTGAGCAAGGCTAAGCCATCTCATCTATGCAATCAGATATTCAGTCCATCTCTATCAGCCAAACTTCTATATCAAATGAACTTGGAACTTTGTCCACTGAAGTTCATAGCTTGAGAGATGATTTTAGAATGTTCAAGCAATTATGCAGATGGATGAAAGGTGAGTTTGACAGTGTCAAAGAGCTCATCTCTTCAAGGGTGCAGACCACCTCTGCCCCTCCAGATCTCTCTCATGATGAACCAGTTAGTAATGCAGGGCCATCAGGGCCAAGGCCAGTTGAGAATTTGCAAGGGCCAACAGGGCGAGTTGAGGATTTGCAAGGGCCAACAGGGCCAGTTGAGGATGTGTTAGGGCCAACCGGGCCAGTGGAGACTGAATCTGAGCAGGTCCAAGTCAAAGAGAGAGCTATTGCTCCAGAGCCCCCAGCTCCTTCTCCTATTCAGACACCAGCCCCTCCTTCTCCACCCTCATCCTCCACAGCACCTCCAGCTCCTCAACCCTTCAAACAACCTCTACCCAGAGTCATCTCCTCTCCAGCCCCATTTCCTTCACCATCCACTACATCTTCTGTCTCTTCCACTCACATTCCTCCACCTTCTCCTCTTTTTCAGGATCCTCCAGCCTCCTCATCAGCTGGAGCCTCCTCCTCCTCTGGTCCTTCCTCTTCTGGACCAACTGCCATACCTTCTTCCACCTCTCATTCCCTTCTTCATCCTTCTGCTCCACCCTCCTTCATTACCATCATTCCGGAGGATGCTCAAATTAATGGTCCCTACCTTATGGCCATCAAAGATGAGTTTGAGGTAGCCATTCTCCAATCTGTTCTGAAGGTTGGAGAACATATTCATAGGACAAACTCCTTTAGTCCTATTCCTAAGAAACGAAAAATCACCTCCTCTCTTTCTAAATCCTCGGATCCTTCTTATCCTCCTTTATGGTTTTCTCTAACAGAGGTCACCAAAAACAAACCTCTCTACAGGGAATTCCTCCGAAAAGTTGTTTTTGCCTCCATCTTTAATCTTCCTCATCTACATCTCACCGACTATCTCACCACTATTTTGCCTTATACCTTTCTTTCTAAATCCCTAAAATCCAAGATCTTCTCTGCAGCAGAATCCCAATCTGAAGAGCAGTGGGCTCGGACCAATAAAATTCTCTACAACAAATTTCTACTTGCCAGATCTGCCATGTTCCCTCCAAGGACCATTCCCTGACCTTATCCGAATGGTTCCTCATCCATCATAAGGACAGCTAGGCCCCTTTCATTCACAAGGAGATCAGGATGATCAGGCACTTCAAACTCTTCAATGATTATCAGTATCTTCACCGTTTGCCAAAAATTCAGTTGGGACAGTTTATGGAGGCCATTAAAGCACTTGGACCTGGTGGAGCTCACACTGAAGCCGTCCAAGTAGATTTTGCAACCCTCCAGCTGCCTGAATCCGCCTTTCTTCCCCCTCTTCACTCTCTCATAATGGATTCCTCTATAGGCTCAATTATCTTTGAGTGTTTTGCCAGAGTCATGGGCTGAATCAAAGTGCAGAAAGGGTATCTGGTGCACTTCAACAGGTTTCTGTTCAGGGAATATCACCAGGGCCATGTCACTGCAGATGTTCTTGCCTCTGCTTTGTCAGAATGTGAAAGGCTATCTCCTGCAGATTGGACCAAGCTCTATCCTCTTTCCGCTCAGCAGCTCTCCAATGTGAATGAGTCCCTAGCCAAGGAAAGTCAACCTCAGATTTCAGCTGGTACCTTTCTGGACATGAACTCCATTCATCTTGTTCATGATCCTTATCAAACCTAGGTTGAAAGGTACAAGGTCTATGTAGCTATGCGGATAGACTTGAAGGGCAAGCAGAATTTCTATCCAGTCTCCATGGATCAATTTCTTGCCTGTGCCAGCTTTAGGAAAGTCTCCTTCCTCAAGGTCTCCCTTAATTCAGATCAGTATGCTCGACTTCTTGATGAGCAGCTAGTACATCATCTTCGAAGGATGGCTCCCATCATGGGACCCTCCTACTCTATTGAACCTGGGATCTTTAGGTAATTTTTTGAAAAGCCGGAGAAGCGGGCCTGGGAAAGTATTTCTCACTATGCCTCTCTTCTGTCTCCTGTTTTCTATCTCTCTGTACCTCCACAAGCATAATAACATCATTTTGTGCTCTCTCATTTGTCTTTTCTCTCTCATTCGTCTTTCTTTGTCCTAATACCTTATCTTTTTGCTTAAATGACAAAAAGGGGGAGAAAATATTACATTTCTGCAATACATTATTTTAAGTTTTATGTTATTTCGTCAATTATGCTTAGACTTATTTCAGATCATCTTTGCTAGTTGTTAAGTTTTGTCATCACTAAAAAAGGGGAGATTGATGATCAGTTTATCCCCATGTAATTTAAATAAATTACATATCTATTTTGGTGATTAACAAAACTATGATAAAGGTTACTAACATACCTTCTATGAAGTCTAAACATAGGAAATAAACCAAGGGAAAACAAGCCAATCAAGTAAGTATTCATCACTACAATAGTAAGAGTTCAAAGAATCAATATTTGTCTAAGTATGCATCGATTTCCACTATAGGTCATAACGATTTCCTTAGTTTCATAACGATTTTATACTTACAAGGATTCTATGCGTTAAAGTGATCGCAACGATTTTCCCTCACAACGATTCGTTAAGTGATCGCAAAGACTTGCCCTCACAACGATTCGTTAAGTGGTTCGTAATGACTTGTTCTTGTAACGATTTCTTTAGTCATCGTAACGATTTGCTCTCGTAACGATTCCTTTAGTCATCATAATGATTTCTTTAGTCATTGTAACGACTTGCTTTCATAACGATTCATTAAGTAATTCACAATGATTTATACATCGATTTGTTCATAACGTCATAACGATTTGCATATCGATTTGCTTATAACATCACAACAATTTTTACATCGATTACTTATAAAGTCATAATGATTTGTACATCGATTTGCTTATAACGTCAAAACGATTTGCATATCGATTTGCTTATAACATCACAACGATTTGTACATCGATTTGCTTATAAAGTCACAACGATTAGTACATCGATTTTCTTATAAAGTCACAACGATTTGTACATCGATTTGCTTATAACGTCATAACGATTTGTACATCGATTTGTTTATGACTTTATAACGATTTGATTACTAATGCATATAACGATTTGTGTATGCATCTGTTTACTCATTTGCATAACAATTTCATAAGTCATGCATATATCGATTTCATAGAAAACAACGATTCGATTTTCGAACTAATCCTTGAAAATGTTGAAAAGTCAAAGTCTTCATGTATATCTCTCTGACAGCTGTACATTTATTATGATAGTACGTATCTCTGCATGCATGCAGACAATATCTTCCATTATCGTATCTTCTCTATAAACATCTTTTAGAACAACAAAATGGCATTACTATTTTGATGAACATTCATTCTGACGTTGACTGACAACAAGAGACAGCCTAGCTGTCTACTGTTCAAGCTTTAAATATGTGCAGGTCTCTGACAGTATCCGTCATACAACGTTGGACAAAATAGAAGCCAAAGAAGATTACAGAAGATCCTCCTCTCTCTCTTTGCGTGCATGAAAGGATAAAGGACTGTTGACTGGAAGCTTCCAAGTGTCAATCAGTCTAACGTACACTTATGCATAGAGACAACGGGCACTTCAACATTCAAATTTCAAAAGATGATATATGAAGTTCCTGAAGCGTCAAGAAGCATAAGTGTGGTTGAACAACAAGCTATAACGCCCTCAACCTTCTGCAAGATTTTCAGTGAGCCAAGCAAAATCTCCCATCAATCGTAGCTCTTGCTCTCTGTGTTAAGTTCAGATCTGTTAGAGAGCTTTTTTTTTTGTTCTGAGAAGAGTCCTTGATTATAGATCTCATTCTTCTCAGTCCTTGCTTCAGATGAAGCAGTGTTCTATAAGCTTGATCTAGGGGCATCATCTCTTTGATCACATTCTCGTGTATTGTTCCCTTCGGCTGTGAAGAAAGACCTGGTGGGGTATCCAGGGTGTTGTTCCCTTCGGTTGAAGGAAGACCAGCTGGGGTGCTAGGTGCTGTAGTGTCCTTAAGGGGGACTATACCCTTGTTAGTGAAATCCTGAGATATTGCTCAGGGACTGGACGTAGGACTCCTAAGGAGAGGAGATCTGAACCAGGATAATTCTTTGCATCGTGTGATTGCTTTTAGTGTTTGATCTTTCAATTCTCTAACACTAACAATATGCAAAGTGTGTGTTTTTGTGTGACTTTTTTGTGAACAGGTTTTGAGTGTTAAATAATTTTTAAGAATCCCATTCACCCCCCTCTGGGCTTTCTAGCTGGGCAACAGGTGACTCACAGCTTGAACACTTCGCTGATACACAGCTTAAACCCAATTGATCCAATCACAGCTCGTGAATGATCAATACAATTACTTTACAAAGAAGCAGATAGCACACAACTCAAAGGCTCAGAAGAAATCGAAAAGACAAAAAATGAAAAGATGCCAGAACGTGTTCAGGGATCATCAAACTCCCTGTTCAGGATCCAGATTCGAATTGCAGCACTTCTAGTCTTCAGATTTGATCCCTCTTCAGATGAGTTCCTCTTGAAATTGGTTCCAAATGGATCACAGAGATCAATTTTGGAGAAGCTTCACGATCCTCTGTTCATGAGGACTCAGCATCAGCTTTTCGAAGCTTCAATTGAAGCTTGATTCAGCAATGCATCCATCTGATCACAGCTCCGATCTGGAATTGCATCTTCGTGCTAATTACAGAGCCTCTGATCTCCTCACTTCTTGATGCTCTGCAATTCTTATTTTCTGCAAGCTCTCCTTACGCATGAACTGGAGCATTCCCCTTTTTGTTATCTGATTGCGTGGGATTCTATGCAGTGGGCCCCTCAACAGATTCACCAAAAAGTGGAGGAATCTTTTTGCTGCTGAGCATCGGCACCTTCCAGAACAGCAGACGTGTAAAAAGATCCCAGTCATTGGGCCTTGGATCACGTGCTCGTGTGATGACTTCTGTCCTCTTGAAAATTCTAAGTGTAGTAGTGTCGACACTTCCAAGGTCTAGTGTCGACACACACACATTAGACTTAAGTGAAGCACATGATTTCAGTAAATGAGGACATGTGACAAACTAGAGATTTCCAAGATATCAACTTGATCTTCCTTCTGTGATAGCCTGATAAATGGTTGGTGTCGACCTTGGGTACAGTTAGTGTCGACCTTAGCTCCAATTGTCTTCATAATGAACTCGGCCCTTGTATAGTGTCAACATTATCATTACTGAGTGTTGACCTTATCAGATTACATCTCCTCATAAGACTTGTAACCATCTCAAGTGTTGACATACTCTCTAAATAGCGTTGATCACACATGATCACATTTTCTCAGCGTAACACAGATAGACCACTAGTGTCGACCTATGTTCCAGGTAGTGTCGACCTTATATGAATTTTCCTTGTTGTAAATGAATTGTACCTGTAAAGCAAATGTTGTTTGTCAAATATCTATACTTTTTACTTCAAGTGTGACATCATCAAAACCAGGGACACAACAATCTCCCCCTTTTATATGATGGCAACAATTTGTCATAGATGTTTGAACTCTTTAAAGTTGAGAAACAGAAATTTATCCAACCTATTCACATAGGTATACAATCCATTGAAGTGAGACAGACGACAGGTAAACAACTTCATTTGCAAAAGTCATTCTCTGATGTTTTCATTTCAAGAACTGAGATTTTTACACAAAGACATCAACCATAATAGTTCAACAACCAAAATGATACATACAAAAAGAAATCAGCACACAAACAGCCAACCACATTTCTAAGATCAGACATCATGGAGGAGGAGGTGGTGGATGTGAGGGAAAAAGTCTGTGTTCCATCCTTGTCAAGCGAAAGTACAGATCATCATAGTTGTCCTGAAGATATATCTGAATAGCATTGAATTTGGTATTCAAGAAATCTTTCAACTAATCAAACTGGTATTCAACAACCACTGGAATGTTGTCAACCCCATGAGGCATGGTGGGTGCCACAACTGAGGAGGTGGCTTGATTGCTAGCATCAGACTCATTAATGTCATGTAATCTCCAGACTCTGTTAAATTCATCTCTCATGTACTGAAGCTCTTTAGAAATGTCCTCATTGTGGTGTCTCAGTACATTCATTCTGTCAAGAATTTGTTGAACATATTGAACAAGTCCAGGAATGGCATTGAACTGAGCAGCACCTTGCTGAAGGTCTTGGGCAATTGATTCAACTTTATCAAAGATTTTGGCCTGAGTGAAGGCCGCTTGGTCAAATACATATCCAATAGTATGAACCACTGATCAGACCTGATTTTGTAAATCTATGAATTTGCTCTTTCCTGCCTACATTGCTTGCAGATGTTGCTCAATCATCTCCAGTCGACTGTTAAAATTTGAAGCTTGCTCCTCCATCTTGGTGTTCAGAAGGTAAGAGACTGATGGACAGAAGCAAACTGCTCTTCTAGAAAAGTGATAAGAGTGGGAGGAATTGAAGCTGTTGGAGTGGATGATGAAGGAATATCATGCACAGATGGAGCATATTCAGAATATTGAATATGAGGAGGGGAGATATGTGGAGGATCAACTTCAAAACATCATAATAGGAACAAATGAGGAGAAGGGATAGGAAGTGACTCTTCTGGCAAATTCTCCTCAGGCATATTATGATCCTGACCTTGATGTGCTTCCCCAGCTAGATGTGCTTGATCCTGACCTTGATGTGCTTCCCCAGCTAGATGTGCTTGTTCCAATTCCATTGCAACATTGGTGTTGTCCTGAGGACCCAAATTAAGCTTCATGAATTTCACAATGTGGTCTAAATCATACATGTGGAATCTGGCAATCTTTTGAACTTTTGATCCAGCAACTGAAACACCTAACAGCTCAAAATTGAAGATAAATGAGCTGCATAGGGCAGACTTCTTCTCAACTTCAGTATTGTCACTTCATGAATCAGCTAGCAGAAAATAGTAGCCAGATTGATTTTCACTTTCTTAATCAAACAGAACATAATGCATCTCTGTAAACTTGTTACTCTCTGCCTTCCTCCTCCTTGAGGACTTATAATAGTTGTACACCAATGGTGCAAAAGCCGATGTGCAGGTGGAAATATGTTGGCATTCAAATGAGACACCTTTGCTTGATTTTCATCAAGTACATTGTGTGGCTGACCAGTCAGGACTGAAAAGGCTTCATGTGCACAAAAAATTGAGATTCTGAGGATTGCAACCCTCATTTGGTATCCCCAACAATTGACTCATGATAGAATTTGTGGGTACAATATGAGCCCCTCTTACACTGGACTCAAGAGTGTGCTTTTTGCTAACCAGATTCATGAAAAACTCTTGAACCAAAAGAGGATAGTGTGTCCTATGCACACTGACAAAGTCAGTCCATCCCTGAAATTCTAACATACCAAGGAGTTCTGGCACCAAATTTTTCATACCTTCATCGTGAATATTGATGATCCTTGGATGTAGAAGAGGCTTGTTCCCAGTAACCTTTCCTTTTGCTTTCGAAGATGGAATATGAACTTCTTCATCATCAGAATCGATATCCTCATGTTCTGACTCTTCTTCTTCTTGCTCTATGTTCTGTGCCTGCCCTTCAGAACTTGACTCATTAACAACATTGCCACTCCTATCCTCTTCATAGAGTTTGGAACCCTCATCTTCTTTCTCGACCACTGGCTGATCAAAATTGTCATCCTCGGTTTTCTCTGACGACACTGTCTCATTGTCACTGGATTTTTGAGAAGGATTAGATAACTCCTCCTGCACATGTTGATTGCCAGAGCCATTATCTATTTCCTGGGAGTTAGGGCTTCCTCCTAGTGACGTCTTAGACCCTTGCTGGCTTAAGGCATTCTCATCAGAACTCAAATCCACAAATTCCAACTTTTTCTTACCCTTGGAAAAAGTCTTTTCCTTGGCAATTCGAGGATGGGAATATCTACGACTCAAAAATATAGGAACAGTAGGCTTCTTTTCACGAATCACAATGCCCTTCGCAGCTTTGGTTTGCCGTTCTGAACCAAAAGACTCATCTTGCTTCCTCTTCCCGCCGCGATCAGGCTGCAACTTAGGATCCATAAGAGAAGGAACAGAGTATCGGGAAGGAGAAGGAACAGAGATGCAGTTGCAGGGAAACCAATTTTCCTGGAAAGGGTTGAGGAGGAAGAAGAGGTTTTCATAACAGCTTTTGGGAATGGTGACGTCTGAAGAGACGTGATTTTAAAAGGGTCGACCTTCCCCGAAAGTATAGTGATCCTGTGGAACAATAAAGAGGTATCATGATCCAAGCAACAGGGTTGAGTAGTGTTGACTCTATGGTGAATAGTGTCGACACTAGTGAATCTAAGTTTGAGTCCAGACTACAATAAATTTGAGGAGATGTCATTTCACTATGATCCACAAAATTCCTTGAAGATCCTGGAGAAGTTAATAGCAATTACGCACTTTTTGCACTCTTTCTCATTATTATTTAGATTAATGGTTTGAAAAATATAAATTTTTGTATCAACCATTAAAGAAGAAATTGAAGAACTCATGAGAGTAAATAATAGATAAGATGAAAATTTTTCAGATAGAGAATTTGCATCAGTATGAAACCATTTACTCATCACATGTAGCAGGATGACATTGGAAGATTATTTGAGCAAGCTAAAAAGTGTTGAAAATGATAAATCTATCTTGATTCTTCCAGAAAATTGAATCTTTTGAATATCATTTTTTTTAATTTGATAAAATGAACAATCTGATCTCCCTCATATTTCATGCAAGAGCCCATGTTTTGTACACACCAAAGCTCCTGATTACTTATTAGGAAACCATTTTGCTTCAGGAAAACAATTAAGATGCATCTTTTCATGTGAGGATACATGTCTATCAAACACCAGAATCCTCAATTACTCAGACTTCATCAAATTCATTTTGACATCTGAACAGAATTAAGACCCTCGAATTTCCGTCGTATTTCTTTCGTATTTATGTGTATTGTGCTTGTGTATGTATGTATGTACGTATTTACGTAGGTATAAAAATTAATTACGTGTGCATGTGTTTTATGTATTTTGATGGTGAAGTGTGATATATGTAATTGCAAAATATAGTGGATACACTATTTTTGCATGTTAGTTATGCATGGTTTTCTGCAAATTTTCTGTCAAGGCCCTTATTGTCAGCCCAGCCAGCGTCCAGCCCTGGACGCCAACACTAGATCCAGCGTCCAGAGATCTGGACGCCAACTTCTCTGACCTGCATGCGCAGCAGAGCTGCTATCTTCTGAAGCAAGGCAAGGCAACCATTGGGGAGGTGTCCCCAACGGCTCTGAACATGTCTAATCGGTTTGGTGAGTGGGTGAAGGGCTCTTCTTAGGGTCCAACCCGAAATTGGCTCCTCCCACTCCTCCCTTCACCTTGTGAGAAGAGGAAAAGAAGAGAGAAAAACCCTAGAGAGCACTCTGTGAGAAAACTCAGAGTTTGGAGGCTTTAATCCGGCTTCCTGGAGCTTGATCCGGCCGACTTCCCCGACAAGGAGGTAGCTGATATGAAGGGCAAGGCCTCCCCGGTCTTGTTTTGCTGAGGAGATCATCCAGGAGCTCGGAGGAAGGCGTTTGTGGAGGTGCTTCTGCAACTTCTTGGGACTGCCCAAGGAGAGCTTCTCCAAGCCCTAGACCCTTTGGTGTGATTTTCTAAAAGGCAAGTAACCTGTCATTGATGTCCCCGTATGAGTCTAGGATGTTTCTACTATTTTTATGGAATTTATCTCGAGTCCTAGACCCTCCATTTCACCCAAGTTTTGGAGCTCGGGTCTGTGTTTTCTGCACAGACCTGAGTAGACGGCAAGATCCCTGGACGCCCAGTTCCTCCTTGGCGTCCATCGACCATGCCGCCGACCTTTAGTCAGCGGCCAGAGACCGCCGTTTAGTTCTTCTGGGCAGAACAGTGAGCTGTTCTGTCCCACTTCTACATTTAATTTCGGTATGTTTATGCGATTAGGATATATGGTAATCCTATAAGCTATGTACATTATGTATTGGGGTTGTGGATGTGTGTGGGTTGTATGATGAATGTGGTTAATGGTGTTTTGTAAGCATGTGAGCATGACTTGTAGACCGTTTTTGCAAAGTCCATGATTCGTGATTTAGAATAATGTGAATGCCTTAATTTCGGTCTAATCATGATGAGTTGTGGGTCATGTGTGTATGTTCTGAAATTTAGGTAATCCATACATGCTTGTGGAATTGTGTATAAGTGTTGTTTCGGAAAAATGAAAACGTGTAAAAATAGTTTTGTGGCAAATGATTATAAATGTATGAATTAGGACGATGTTGTATTCTAAATTCATGCACATGTTAGGAATCTCTGTGCAAAACAGTAAGTGGATAAATTGAGAATTGTGTTAGACCCACGTTAGCTTAAATTGTGAATAATATGCTAATTGGTGTTTGATTTCCTATAAATCCTATTTAGCTCAGAAAAATCTGAAAAATTGAGGGTATGATCATGATCCCGAAAACAGTCTATGGTTAAATTTTCAGACCATTTGGACCCGTAAACAGAGAGTTATGAGTTTTCATGTGAAATGTGAATAATTGTACATATGATCGCAATGTGAGTGGATTTTTGTTTAAATCAGCATGATTTGAATGTTTACTGTGTGTTAAAGCCTGAAACCCTGCAGTACCATGTTAGTAAAAACAGAGGAGTTCATGTGAGTGAGGAAGTGAATGTGATAGAAAGTGTAAAGTGTGAATACCATGTGTAAAACGTTAATTGTGTAAAAGTGTAAATTGTGCCAATGTGATACTGCTTCCGAGAAGGCAGTGGAACTGTATCAGGGAAAAGTCCCCCTGAGAAAGTTCATTGTGTTAAGTGACCCTAAGGGCATTAGGGGGAAATCCTGGAGGTGGACAAGTACCACTGGTTAGGGTGGAGACTTGTTCTCCCGGTCTGCGCAGTCCAAGAGTCACCATTGCATTGCCTAGATGGTGTCTATGTGTTATGTGATGTGAATGTGTCCTTCTTTGGTGGTTTGGACTATGTGTCACGGCACCTAAATTGTGTAAATATGTGTAAAGTGTAATGTGTAAAGTGTATGTGACCATGTGAAATGTGTAAGTGACATGTGGATGTATATGTGTAAAGTGTAACCATGTGAAAAGAGGAAATTGTGTAAAAAAAAAAAGGATGTGAAATTCTAGATGTGTAAATGTGTAATGAAACCATGTGAGACTAAATCTGAAACCAAGTAAATTCTGAAAATGCATGTTATTATTCTCATGTTATGTATGCAAAAGTGCGTAGAATCCATGTTAGAGACAACTAATGAACATGTGTGCAAAATGGCATTATAGATTGTTATATGTGATGTTTTAAGAAATGTTGTAGCTCTCATGTGTAGGGTTATAGCCATTGGAACATGAAAAAAAATCAGCAACCTTAAGCTTGATAGAAAGTTATGCATGCACTTATGAATATGTGGAATACATGCTAATTATGTTCCCCGTCCATGTATGTAAGTTGTCCATGTTAATAACTCTCGTGTGTGGTTCTTTAAAAAGGGTAAAGTTCATGAGTGAATGGATTAGAGACCATGTGATAGGTAAATTTTAGTTTTGAAATCTGAAAGCATGCGTTATGTATAAAATTGTAGAACCTTCATGATAGGTTGAAAACTTAAATGGACTAGCATGCTATGTGATTGCTAATTGTATGTGCTTGTAGAAACCACTAGGTCTTGTACGTGTATATCATGTATAGTGTTATTTGCTGAGTCTTTAAGACTCACTCTTGCTTCGGCGTACAGGTTTAGACGGTGACGAGACCTTCGTGGAGGAGACAGTGGAGACAGACTCCGAGCGCGGAGTCTAGCTTGTGGAGTCGTGCACCCCTTTTGTTGTAGTCTTCATAGTATGTACTTGGAACATTGTATTAGAGTTTATATGGAAAGAATGTATTATGTGGACATTTTGTATTTAAATTTTCAGCAGTTTAATTTATGAGAACTTTAGTTCCCTTTTTGCAAATGTTGAAACTGCATGTATGTCTAATGTGGATGATGAATGAATGGAGATAGTTCTCTTTTGCTTCCGCTACTCTGTTACGTATATTCGCGTGTATCTCAGCTGTTTGTATCGATGGGTAAATGTCCCACTGTGACTGGCAGCACTCGCTATATCGACGTGGGTCGGTATGACCGTACCGGTGTAACGAGGGCCGTCGCAGAGATTGGTATCAGAGCGACCAGTTGAGATTACATGAATATAACTAAGTCATCATCCTCATTGCATGCTAAGTATGTCCACATGTGTAGAAAACATTAATAAGAAGTGCAAAATAGATAAGAAAATGGTTAGAAAACTTAGTAACCTAGCTCTAATGGTGGCTGAAATTTTATGACAGCCATGGCTTCCCGTGGACGACGTGGAGGTGCGCCAGCTCGCGACGACGAGCAGAGGCATGATGATCAGGCGGAGCAACAGGCCCCAGCACCGCGAGGCCCTGTGCTTCCCCCACCGCCGCCTGTGGATTATGGAGTGTTCATGCAAGGTCTGGTGCAGGCCATGCAGACCCAGGCACACACTCAGGCAGCACTTCAGGCCCAGCTGGAGGCCCAGGTAAATTAATAAAACAACTTAAGTAGTCTGCTATCTGAATTGTATGGTATTGTGTTTATTATATATTGTTATTGCTTAATGTAGCAGGCTCAGGCCCCGGCTCAGGACCATGGTGGACCTCCCATCATGGAGCGATTCAAGAGGATGACCCCACCCTCTTTTAAGGGGGAGAGTGATCCGCTTTTGGCAGAAAGCTGGATGAGGGAGACCGAGAAAATCTTCCGAGCTATCAGGTGTCCTGACGAGGACAAGGTAACCTTGGCCACCTACATGCTACAGGTATGCTTTAGTTTGTGCTTGAATGTTGCTTGTTAAGTTAGATTTATTAGTCGGTGCTTATGAAGGTTATGTTGCAGGAGAGAGCCGATGTGTGGTGGGCTTCATTACTGCGTACGCGGTTTGAGGACGGCGCGATTGTTGTTGCTTGGGACGAGTTCGTGAGGCTCTTTCGGGCCAAGTTCGTCCCCGAGCACATCCAGGACAGGATGGAGCAGGAGTTCCTCACCTTGACTCAGGGCTCCATGACCGTACTTGAGTATGAGGCCAGGTTTGCAGAACTGTCTAAGTATGCACCCCATATTGTGGCTGATGAGCGCAGGAAGGCGAAGAAGTTCGTGATGGGTCTCAAACCATCACTGAGGACGAGGCTCGTGGCGTTCGACCACCGCACGCTAGACGAGGCTCTCAGCGCAGCTTGCAGACAGGAAGGCGAAATGGAGCAATACTTGGAGGAGAAGAAGGCATCGCAGAAAGAGGCCGGCAGCAGCTTTCCAGAGGCAAGACAAGAGGAAGACGGTGTACCAGACACCGCAGAAATCATCATCAACCAGCAGCTATCAGGTACCTTCTGTACGTTCCTCTGGTGTCAAGAAGGAGTGCCCTCATTGCGGAAGGGCACATGGTGGTACGGAATGCTGGATGATAGCGGGCAAATGCCTAAAGTGTGGGAGCAGCGACCATAAGATCAAGGATTGCCCAAGGCTTCAGCAGGGAGTTCAGCGTGGAGCGCCAGCACCAGCAGTAGCGGCAGCCGCGCCAGCTACAGGACGACCAGGAAGGCCTCGAGCCCCGGCTCGAGTGTTTGCGTTAGCTCGTGAGGACGCCGAGCAGGCGGAGCATGTCACCGAAGGTACAGTTCTACTTTTCGGTGTGCACGCTCGGGTTTTGTTTGATACGGGTGCTACTCACTCGTTCATTTCCGAGCGGTTCGCTAGGCAGTTAGCCCTAGAGTCAGGCATAGAGTCTGAGGAGTTAGAGGTTCCTTGTCTGTGCACACCCCTGCGGGTACGGTATCGACTAGGAAGTGTATTCCGTCGTTACCTGTGTGCATTGAGGATAGATTCCTAGATGGGTGTTTCTTCTTGCTAAAGATGAAGGACTATGATTGTATCTTTGGTCTGGATTGGCTAGAGGAGCACTATGCGTTAGTGGATTGTCGTAGAAAGAAGATTGTTTTCCGCATTCCTGGTGAGGATGAGTTCTCTCATCCCTTGCCAAAGAACCTAGCGGGAAGTTAGTTATCTCTGCCATGAAGGCGATGCGCATGGTAAACAAGGGATGTGACGCATTTCTTGCCAGCGTTATGCTAGTACCCGATGCTAGTTCGTCACTGACTCTTGCAGAGATCGATGTGGTGCAGGACTTTCCAGATGTCTTTCCCGATGACTTGTCTGGATTGCCACCGGATAGGGAGATAGAGTTCACTATAGAGTTGCTTCCAGGCACCTCTCCTATCTCGAAGGCCCCGTATCGGATGGCCCCTGCAGAATTAGCCGAGTTGAGGAAGCAATTGCAAGAATTGCTTGATAAGGGATTTATTCGCCCTAGCGTTTCCCCTTGGGGCGCGCCTGTATTGTTCGTCAAGAAGAAAGACGGGTCACTTCGGTTGTGCATTGATTATAGAAAGCTAAACCAGGTGACTGTGAAGAACAGGTATCCCTTACCTCGGATCGATGATCTGTTTGACCAGTTGCGAGAGGCATCAGTCTTTTCCAAGATTGACTTGCGATCTGGGTATCATCAGCTTCGGATTAGGAGTGAGGATGTGTCCAAGACGGCATTTAGAACCCGTTATGGACATTATGAGTTTTGGTTCTTCCTTTCGGATTGACCAACGCCCCTGCAGCGTTCATGGATCTCATGAACCGGGTGTTTAGTCCGTATTTAGATAGCTTTGTTGTTGTGTTTATTGATGACGTGTTGGTCTATTCTCCGGATGAGGCCACACATCGTCAGCATTTGAGGTTAGTCTTAGAGGTTCTCCGTGAGCACAAGCTGTATGCGAAGTTCAGCAAGTGCGAGTTCTGGTTGCGCGAGGTTCATTTCCTCGGGCATGTTATCTCCGGCGCTGGTGTAGCTGTTGATCCAGCGAAGGTCCAGGCAGTTATGGATTGGGATGTTCCCAGGACCCCTTCGGAGATTCGTAGTTTCCTTGGGTTAGCTGGTTATTATCGGCGATTCATTGAGGGTTTCTCATCCATCGCCGCCCCCTTGACAAAGCTGACTCGGAAAGGTGAGAAGTTCGTGTGGTCTGAGGCGTGTGAGCGTAGCTTTCAGCTATTGAAGGCTAAGCTTACCTCTGCTCCGGTATTGGTATTGCCTAGTGGTCTAGAGGGCTTTGCCATTTATACGGATGCATCTCGGATTGGGTTAGGCTGTGTGCTCATGCAGCAAGAGAGGGTAGTAGCCTATGCTTCTCGTCAGTTGAAGGAGCATGAGAGGAACTATCCGACTCATGATTTGGAGTTAGCAGCCGTGGTTCATGCACTAAAGATCTGGAGGCACTATCTTTATGGTGTCAGATTTGAGGTGTTTACCGACCACAAGAGCTTGAGGTATCTTTTCTCCCAAAAGGAATTAAACCTGAGGCAGAGAAGATGGATTGAGTTCTTGAAGGACTATGACTTCGACCTTCAGTATCACCCTGGAAAGGCGAACGTCGTGGCGGATGCTCTTAGTAGGAAGAGGTCTTCGCTCCAGCAGGATTGGAAGATGTTGGAGGATGCGGCGTGCTCTATGACCGAGTTAGAGCCATCGTTGTGTCAGGCTTTTGTAGCTCAGCTATCCCTTAGATCCTCAGTCTTGGATGAGGTGATTGAGCAGCAGAAAGCCGATCCTAGATTGTTAGAGTTAGTGGGCAAGGCGGGCTTTGCTCGTGATGAGGACGGTGTGATTAGATTTCAGCATCGTGTTTGTGTCCCCGATGTAGTAGATGTCCGTGAGCATGTGTTAGCGGAGGCCCATAGATCGCGATTTTCTATTCATCCGGGTAACACTAAGATGTATCAGGATTTGAAGAGATCATTCTGGTGGTCCGGCATGAAGAAGGATGTTGCGGATTATGTGTCTAGATGTCTAGTATGTCAGCAGGTGAAAGCCGAGCGGCAGCGACCATCCGGCCTTATGCAGAGGTTGGATATCCCCGTATGGAAGTGGGAAGCTGTCACTATGGATTTCGTTTCGGGTTTGCCTCGATCTAGAAGGGGCAACGACTCGATTTGGGTAGTTGTAGATAGATTCTCGAAGACTGCTCATTTCTTGCCTATGAAGAAGAAGCAGTCAGTAGAGAGTTTAGCTAGATTGTATGTTAGTGGTATCGTTAGGTTGCATGGTGTGCCGAAGTCGATCATTTCGGATCGAGATCCGAGATTTACTTCGAGGTTGTGGAAGGGTCTTCAGGATGCGTTAGGTTCGGAGCTTAAGCTCAGTTCGGCGTTTCATCCCCAGACCGATGGACAGTCCGAGAGGACTATCCAGACGCTCGAGGATATGTTGAGAGCGTGTGTTCTGGATTGGAAGGATGATTGGGAGCGTCATTTACCTCTTGTGGAGTTCGCATACAACAACAGCTTTCATGCTAGTATTGGAATGGCTCCATTCGAGGCGTTGTATGGTAGGCCCTGCAGATCTCCTTTATGTTGGGAGGAGACTGGTGATAGGCAGTTGATCGGACCGGAGTTGGTTCAGGAAACTTCGGATAAGATTCAGCTGATCAGGAAAAGGCTTGTTGCGGCACAGGATAGGCAGAAGAGTTATGCCGACAACAGGAGAAAGGATTTGGAGTTCGAGGTTGGCGATCATGTCTTCTTGAAGATATCGCCTACTCGTGGAGTTGTCAGATTTGGCAGGCATAGCAAGCTAAGCCCTAGGTTCATTGGCCCATATGAGATTCTCCGACGTTTGGGCAACGTGGCGTACGAGCTAGCTTTACCCCCAGCTTTGGCTAGCGTTCACCGGTATTCCACGTATCTATGCTCAGGAAGTATGTCCGAGATCCGTCTCATGTGATTAGTCATGAGCCAGTGGAGATCCAGCCAGATCTTTCGTATGTCGAGCAACAGTAGCCATTCTTGACCGGAAGGTGCAGCATCTCCGGAACAAGAGTATTGCGTCGGTGAAAGTTCTATGGCGGAACTTCTCACGTGAAGGAGGCTACGTGGGAGCTTGAGGATGCGATGAAGAAGAAGTATCCCCTTTTGTTTGAGTAGTGTCGTTCTAACTTCGAGGACGAAGTTTTCTTTAAGGGGGAGAGGGTGTAAGACCCTCGAATTTCCGTCGTATTTCTTTCGTATTTATGTGTATATTGTGCTTGTGTATTATGTACGTATTTACGTAGGTATTAAAATAGTATAATTACGTGTGCATGTGTTTATATTGAACGTAAATAATGTATGTATTGTATGGTGATAGTGTGGATACGATACTATATGTACATTGCATGTATATATGTCCGGTATGCATGGTTTTCTGCATAAATTAGGGTTCTGGCCGAAGGCCTTATTGGCGTCAATCCCAGGCCGTCGAGGTGGTGTCAGCGTCCAGCCCTGGACGCCAACACTAGATCCAGCGTCCAGAGATCTGGACGCCAACTTCTCTGACCTGCATGCGCAGCAGAGCTGCTATCTTCTGAAGCAAGGCAAGGCAACCATTGGGGAGGTGTCCCCAACGGCTCTGAACATGTCTAATCGGTTTGGTGAGTGGGTGAGGGCTCTTCTTAGGGTCCAACCCGAAATTGGCTCCTCCCACTCCTCCCTTCACCTTGTGAGAAGAGGAAAAGAAGAGAGAAAAACCCTAGAGAGCACTCTGTGAGAAAACTCAGAGTTTGGAGGCTTTAATCCGGCTTCCTGGAGCTTGATCCGGCCGACTTCCCCGACAAGGAGGTAGCTGATATGAAGGGCAAGGCCTCCCCGGTCTTGTTTTGCTGAGGAGATCATCCAGGAGCTCGGAGGAAGGCGTTTGTGGAGGTGCTTCTGCAACTTCTTGGGACTGCCCAAGGAGAGCTTCTCCAAGCCCTAGACCCTTTGGTGTGATTTTCTAAAAGGCAAGTAACCTGTCATTGATGTCCCCGTATGAGTCTAGGATGTTTCTACTATTTTTATGGAATTTATCTCGAGTCCTAGACCCTCCATTTCACCCAAGTTTTGGAGCTCGGGTCTGTGTTTTCTGCACAGACCTGAGTAGACGGCAAGATCCCTGGACGCCCAGTTCCTCCTTGGCGTCCATCGACCATGCCGCCGACCTTTAGTCAGCGGCCAGAGACCGCCGTTTAGTTCTTCTGGGCAGAACAGTGAGCTGTTCTGTCCCACTTCTACATTTAATTTCGGTATGTTTATGCGATTAGGATATATGGTAATCCTATAAGCTATGTACATTATGTATTGGGGTTGTGGATGTGTGTGGGTTGTATGATGAATGTGGTTAATGGTGTTTTGTAAGCATGTGAGCATGACTTGTAGACCGTTTTTGCAAAGTCCATGATTCGTGATTTAGAATAATGTGAATGCCTTAATTCGGTCTAATCATGATGAGTTGTGGGTCATGTGTGTATGTTCTGAAATTTAGGTAATCCATACATGCTTGTGGAATTGTGTATAAGTGTTGTTTCGGAAAAATGAAAACGTGTAAAAATAGTTTTGTGGCAAATGATTATAAATGTATGAATTAGGACGATGTTGTATTCTAAATTCATGCACATGTTAGGAATCTCTGTGCAAAACAGTAAGTGGATAAATTGAGAATTGTGTTAGACCCACGTTAGCTTAAATTGTGAAAATATGCTAATTGGTGTTTGATTTCCTATAAATCCTATTTAGCTCAGAAAAATCTGAAAAATTGAGGGTATGATCATGATCCCGAAAACAGCCTGTGGTTAAATTTTCAGACCATTTGGACCCGTAAACAGAGAGTTATGAGTTTTCATGTGAAATGTGAATAATTGTACATATGATCGCAATGTGAGTGGATTTTTGTTTAAATCAGCATGATTTGAATGTTTACTGTGTGTTAAAGCCTGAAACCCTGCAGTACCATGTTAGTAAAAACAGAGGAGTTCATGTGAGTGAGGAAGTGAATGTGATAGAAAGTGTAAAGTGTGAATACCATGTGTAAAACGTTAATTGTGTAAAAGTGTAAATTGTGCCAATGTGATACTGCTTCCGAGAAGGCAGTGGAACTGTATCAGGGAAAAGTCCCCCTGAGAAAGTTCATTGTGTTAAGTGACCCTAAGGGCATTAGGGGGAAATCCTGGAGGTGGACAAGTACCACTGGTTAGGGTGGAGACTTGTTCTCCCGGTCTGCGCAGTCCAAGAGTCACCATTGCATTGCCTAGATGGTGTCTATGTGTTATGTGATGTGAATGTGTCCTTCTTTGGTGGTTTGGACTATGTGTCACGGCACCTAAATTGTGTAAATATGTGTAAAGTGTAATGTGTAAAGTGTATGTGACCATGTGTAATGTGTAAGTGACATGTGGATGTATATGTGTAAAGTGTAACCATGTGAAAAGAGGAAATGTGAAAAAAAAATGTGAAATTCTAGATGTGTAAATGTGTAATGAAACCATGTGAGACTAAATCTGAAACCAAGTAAATTCTGAAAATGCATGTTATTATTCTCATGTTATGTATGCAAAAGTGCGTAGAATCCATGTTAGAGACAACTAATGAACATGTGTGCAAAATGGCATTATAGATTGTTATATGTGATGTTTTAAGAAATGTTGTAGCTCTCATGTGTAGGGTTATAGCCATTGGAACATGAAAAAAATCAGCAACCTTAAGCTTGATAGAAAGTTATGCATGCACTTATGAATATGTGGAATACATGCTAATTATGTTCCCCGTCCATGTATGTAAGTTGTCCATGTTAATAACTCTCGTGTGTGGTTCTTTAAAAGGGTAAAGTTCATGAGTGAATGGATTAGAGACCATGTGATAGGTAAATTTTAGTTTTGAAATCTGAAAGCATGCGTTATGTATAAAATTGTAGAACCTTCATGATAGGTTGAAAACTTAAATGGACTAGCATGCTATGTGATTGCTAATTGTATGTGCTTGTAGAAACCACTAGGTCTTGTACGTGTATATCATGTATAGTGTTATTTGCTGAGTCTTTAAGACTCACTCTTGCTTCGGCGTACAGGTTTAGACGGTGACGAGACCTTCGTGGAGGAGACAGTGGAGACAGACTCCGAGCGCGGAGTCTAGCTTGTGGAGTCGTGCACCCCTTTTGTTGTAGTCTTCATAGTATGTACTTGGAACATTGTATTAGAGTTTATATGGAAAGAATGTATTATGTGGACATTTTGTATTTAAATTTTCAGCAGTTTAATTTATGAGAACTTTAGTTCCTTTTTGCAAATGTTGAAACTGCATGTATGTCTAATGTGGATGATGAATGAATGGAGATAGTTCTCTTTGCTTCCGCTACTCTGTTACGTATATTCGCGTGTATCTCAACTGTTTGTATCGTTGGGTAAATGTCCCACTGTGACTGGCAGCACTCGCTATATCGACGTGGGTCGGTATGACCGTACCGGTGTAACGAGGGCCGTCGCAAGATTAACTAGCTCATCATGACTAGTTTCTTCTAAGAAGAGACTCTAGAAGGTTCACGCTCGGTTCTCGCTGCCTCTCGCTGTCACGCCCTGCCAATTAGCAGCGGAATAAACGAGGGAGAAGAAGCAAAGTAAATAGTAGTGTATAATGTTACAAGCAGTCGAGTGAATCAGGCATCTAATGAACAATAAATGTAATAAGCTATTCTTTCATTAAATTCACTAAGAATATACAACCACAAATTCGAGCCAATACTAGGGCTCAAGACAATCATTACATTGAAAAAAGAAATCTGATACAATAACTACCAGACTCCCATGTACTAGGGTAACTTCATGACCGACTCTAGGTCTCTCAACACCCGGTCCATTCCCCTGATGTGTGTATCGTCAACATTCGACTTATCTGAAACACATATGACAATAACGTAGGGTGAGCGATGACGCCTAGTAGGATTTATATCTCATGGTGCGGGCATGCTTTACATGATTAATGTATTAAAAACAGAGACACTAATGATAAGAGAACCAAGTATAGTCAAGAAAGTAATAAGTTGAGTAGCATGGTTCAAATAGCACATAAATCAAGTATAGCATGAAGAATATGATTAAAAACAAGTCACGGTAGAAAGCAATATCCAAAACGATAGCAAGTAATGTCATTGTCAAGCAATAGCAAAGTAACATGTAGAGCAAGGAGAGAGAGAGAGTATGTAAGGTCTCGGTTCGGTTCTTATGAATCCTTATTGGGTCTGTAGTGGTTCTGTGTGGGTACGACCAAGGCTTGCCGTTGAGCAGAGTCAGGTCCAGCGATGTGGGACGTCTGAGCTTGAACTTAACGACATGCTATCTGGACGTCAGTCTGTAGGCGGTTCAGTAGGCGGCCAGTGGGTGACGTTGACTGGTCGGGCCTATTGAAGTAGGGCAGCCCGAGGAGAGCAGAACCTACCTTTCTCATTTCCTCCCTCTCTCCACCTTTGCCTTTCTTGATTCTGCAGCTTCTGTTGGGTGATTTGAGCTCGTGAGAAGGCCCTGGATCGTGTGGCGTTGCTAGATCGGGAGGAACGCGTAGTTTTGGTGCGATTCGCGCGGAGTCTTCGGGGGAATCCGCGCGAGTAGTGGCTATTTGGGGATTCTTAAGGCGTTCTGAGGTAGGGACTTAACCCCTATACCCTTCCCCAGCAAACTAGCATGCCCAATTAAGTGAATTGGAATGCAATTTGGTTACGGTTTGGGTTATATCATGCGGAATTGAGGGTGGTTTGGATAATCTAGGTGTTAGATTGTCTAATTATGATGTTCTGATAATGTGGATTGATGAGAGGATGTGTTTCCCTCCATCAGTCAGACTGTATTTAGTGTTTCTGCCCATTGGACTGATTCGGTTCAGTTCTGGGTATGGGGGACTGAAGATATCAACGTCCACATCTGTTGACGTTGAGATCTTCAGGGGTGATTTAAACGACAAGGTCGTTGCCGTTTAGTTATGTTGACGGCATAGGGGCTGCCGTTTATCTCGATTGGCGGCAATCGATGTGGCCGTTTATATTCTGTGTCAAGCAGACTTAAGTTGTGTGATTAGAGGCGATTGACATGTGATGTCCGCCCTAATAGCACAAGTGGCCAGGCTTAGAGTGTGACTCCGCCTATGCATAGGAGTAGTTGCTTGTGACACAAGGGTTTACTTACTGTACGGGGTTTCAGACGTTGAGGTGTTCCGTCTGTGGTACGCGCGTTGCGTTACCGTTGTACCGTTCTGTTGTGTTACCTAGGCGTGGTGTGCGACTCCGTCTAGACGACTAGCGTGTGGTTGTCCTCCGCTAGTGAGCGGGACATCGAGTGCGACTCTGTCCTGTGCGTACTCCTTTTGGTGGTTTTGAGCCGGTTCCGTGGAGCCCCTTCTCTACCGCTAGGGTCAAGCGTAGGGGAAAAACCGGTCGTGGACTAGACGCGAGAGAGAGCGTCGTAGTGTGCACACGTGGCTGGGGTGAGAGCCTCTGTGGTGACGGGACGCCGAGCCACAGACCCTAGCTGAGTCCTACTTGCTGGTGTGTGAGTGGTGTGACTGAGCCGCGTGGTTTACAGTTTTGTGTTGTGGTGCGACGTGTACGTACTTTCAGTTTTACTTTCCGCACTTTAGTTAGTTGCCGGTGGGGTACTTTTCCCTACTGGTCTCTTTTCTTGAGACTCACTCCCTTCCCTTTCAGGTGGGTCTTCGTCGACTCCCGTTCCAGGCGAGTCTAGCCACTCCGGTGTTGGTACTCCCTAGCTGCAGTGCGTAGTACCTTTTTGTTGTACTTCTGTACTTCTGTACCTGCTCAGACTCTGAGGTTGTATATGATATATTCATATAGTGAAATTTTACTGCTTTGCATGGTGTGTCTCTTCTAAATATAGTCTCTCGGACTTTCACTTCCTACCCTTCCGAGCTTGTCTCGTGGGTTAGCGGGTCAGAATTCGGGTTATGGTTGTTACGGGTAATGCGGATTCTGGGTCGTTACAGAGTAGTTGGCCATATAGAGAGTAAATTGCACTTTGATTGATTTTCATCAATCGAAATAGTATAGCACTTTGATTAACTTCATCAATCGAAATAGTACAACACTTTGATTACTTTTGTAACGACCCGACCTCCTGGACCCCCGCCAAAAGACCCGAAGGTCGCAACCGCCACCAGGATCTGAAGACCCGAAAGGGTTAGAATTTAGTCCAGTGAGATAAGCAATGAATTCAAATACAATAACAAGAAAGTGATGACCATCATCGTCCCCATGTAATTTTAATTAATTACATATATATCTATTTTTGAGATTAATAAAACCAAACAAAGTTTATCAATTATATCTAATGAATATTTCATAAGCCTTAAGTACAGGAAAAATACCAAGGTCAAACAAGCCAATAAAGGTATGCATTACTTCTCTGAAGCTTTTAATCTTTTCAATATGATATTCTCTAAGTCCATATCAACTTCTGTTGAAGTTCACAATGATTTCCTCATAAGGACAGTCATGTTGTTTCAAACAAGTCGATGCCATAACGATTCTATAAGTGATCGCAACGATTTTCTTACAAGATAAAAAGTCATGTTGTTTCAATCAAGTCGATGCCACAACGACTCTATAAGTTACCGTAACGATTTCTTTAGAGCCCGTAACGACTTGCTAATCACAACGACTCTATAAGTTACCATAAACGATTTATTTAGAGCCCGTAACGACTTGCTTGTCACACGACTCGATAAGTTACCGTAACGATTTCTTTAGAGCTCGTAACGACTTGCCTGTTGCAACGACTCGATAAGTGACCGTAACGATTTCTTAGAGCCCGTAACGACTTGCTCGTCACAACGACTCTATAAGTATTCATAACGATTCTTTAGAACTCACAACGACTGCTCGCCGTAACGACTCTATAAGTATTCATAACGATTTCTTTAGAACTCACAACGACTTGCTCGCCGTAACGATTCTATAAGTATCATAACGATTTCTTTAGAACTCACACGACTTGCGCGCCGTAACGATTTTCTATAAGTATTCATAACAATTTTTTAGAACTCGTAACGATTTGTTATGTCTCATAATGACTTGGTCAACCTGACTTATTCATAACGATTTCATAAGTGTATAATATCGATTTCACAAGTAATTATCATCTTAAAAGCGTTGACTAGTCAAGTCCACATAGATATCTCTCTGTCACTTCTGCATTTATGAGATCTGAACATATCCTGCATGCATGCAGACAATATCATCATTATCGTGCTTACTCTGATTACGTCTTTAGACTTAAGCTATTTGGCATTACTATTTTCATGTCTATTGCTACTGACATTGACTGACATCAGAGACAGCTTAGCTGTCTGCTATTTGAGATTGACATTTGTGCAGACCTCTGAACTAGCTTCATGGTCAACGTTAAACAAAATAGAAGCCAACGGATATTTCTGAAGATCTCATCTCTTTGCGTGCTCAAGTAATCAAAGACTGTTCATTGGAAGCTTCCAAGACTCCAGATGTCATTCAGTCTAACGACTACTCAAAAGAGAGACAACGGACACTTCAACGTCTAGATTTCAAATTGAAATATAAATTCAAGTCAGAAGAAAGAAAGAAAAAAAGAAGACATTCACGTATTCAAGCATTAAAATTCTTTTGAAGAAGTCCAGAGCCAAGAACTTCATTCTTCTTAGTTTTTGCTCTTTGCTCTCCACTAGTTTTGAAATCTTGAGAGAGCCCGTGTAGTTCTAAGAGTGTGCCCTGTTTAGATCTTTGCTCTCAGTTCTAGTTACTTCAGATCCTTGCTTGTCAAAAGCTTGATCTAGGGGCTTGATTTCATTCATTCTCTTGGTGTTGTTCCCTTTCGGTTGTGAAGGAAGACCTGGTGTGGTATCCAGGGTGTTTTCCCTCGGGTGTGAAGGAGACCAGGAGCGGGTGTTGTAGCGTCCTTAGGGGACTGTACCCTAGTTAGTGAAATCCTGAGGTGTTGCTCAGGGACTAGACGTAGGACTCCTAAGGAAAGGAGGTCCGAACCAGGATAATCCTTGTGTTGTGTGATTGTCTTCTTGTGTGTTTGATATTTAAACTAACAATCACTAACCTACTTCGAGAACGTTTGTGTGAATGTTTTTTAGTACAGGATCTTCTAGATTAATTTTTAAAGACCCAGTCACCCCCCCTCTGGGCTCGTCAACTGGGCATCAAGTGGTATCAGAGAGAGTCTCTTCGACAAAGAAAAGGATCCAACGATCTGAAGAGTAAAGATCCAGGCAGCCCAAGGTAACTTTGAAGGTCAGTCTGTGAACCGACCCCCTCTCTTCGATGGTGAAGATTATCCTTATTGGAAGACCATAATGGAAACTTTCTACAAGGCCACGACTAGAAATTTGGTCCATAGTGGAAGAAGGTGATCTGGTAGTCACAAATGAGAAACCACAATGGACAGATGATGACAGGAAGAAGATTTCCCTAAATTGCAAAGCAAAGAGCATACTATGCTGTGCTCTAAGTAAGAAGGAATTCAACAGAGTTTTCGCCTGTAAATCCTCAAGGAAATGTGGGAAAAGCTCAGGATCACATATGAAGGCACAAACAAGGTAAAGGAGACAAGATCGACATTTGTCACCCAGTATGAAAGATTCAGATGCAGTCAGGTGAGTCAATCACTCAAATGTTCAGTCAATTCACCGATATCACCAATGGTTTAGCTAGTCTAGGGAAGACTACGAGATTGCAGATATGGTAAGGAAAATTCTTAGATCCTTGCCATCCTCGTGGACACCAAAGGTCACAACTATAGAAGAAGCTAATGACCTGAAGAGAATGTCAGTAGAGAAGCTCATTGGGTCCCTCATGGCCATGAGATCAACATGGAAAGGCTAGGAGAGTCATCTAGCAGAAAGAAGCACTCCAATGCTTTGAAGCAGAAGAAGATTCACCAGAAGCCAGCTCAAATGAAAGTGAAAGCGATGAGGACAGTGAAAATGAAGAAGCAATGCTCTCTACGAATTGCCAACGGATCTTGGCCAAGAAGAAAAGTTTCAATCCGGCAGAATGCACTTTAAGAAAAACAGGACTGAAAAGATCAGATGGTAAAGAAATGGAGAAAGGAGAAACCATCTGCTACGAATGTAAAAAATCTGGACACATCAAAGCTGATTGTCCAAAATTTTAAGAAACCAGAATTCAGAAAGAAAGAGAGCTCCAAGAAGTTAAGAAAGTATAAGAAGAAGGCAATGGCAGCAGCATGGGAGAATAGTAGTGATCTCAGACAGTGAATCAAGCTCATGCAACGATGAAGAAGAAGCCAACTGGCCTTCATGGAAAATGTTGATGAAAAGGTAACCTCTGACTCATCCTCGATTCATGGAATGAGTCTGATTCAGATAACTTAGAGGAAGCATTTAATGAATTGTATAATAAGTACAAAGAAGTAACTAAACTATTAAAAGCAAGTAAGAAAAAACAATACCTGTTTAGAAAAACACTAATTCTGATTTAAAAACAGAAAAGACGAGTTAGAAAAGCAAACAACGAACTAAAAGAGAAATGAATTACTCTGTGAAGATTTGAAAGATAAAATAAACAAATACTAAATTAGAGAAACAAGCAAGTTCAGATGACTGAAAACTGAAATCAAAACACTAACAAAGAAAATATACAGTTATCTAGCACATTAGAAAAATTCACTAATGGTAAAAACTCCCTCATATTAAAGTGCTAGAAGATCAGGTAAGAGGAAAAATGGATTAGGATATACACACCAGATAATGAAGAAACCATAATTTATCCTAAAACATATCCAACACTAAAATTTGTACCTGAACAAGATATAGCATACAAAGCTGATTTCAGATATATAGAAAAAGTAACCAAATAGCTGCTGGTCACTGCCAACAAGTTAGGACATATCATAACGACATGGCCAAAAAGACATAAAAAATGGATAATAAAAGGCAAATAAATGATACTAACCCATCCGGACCCAAAAGCATTTGGGGTAACTAAAACTTGATGTTTATTCAGACATCTCTCGAGCATCCAAATGGTATTTGGGATAGCAGGTGTCAAGGCATATGTCAGGGAAACCAGAAGTATTCTCTCATCTCCAAGCTGAAGAAGGAACGACTACTTATGGAGATAATGGGAAAGGACCGTGATAGGCAGTGGTTCTGTGAATAACAAAGGAAAAACAATCATAGAAGATGTGTTATTAGTCAAGGGATTAAAGCACAATCTCATTAGCATCAGCCAGCTGTG